>VYZX01010001.1:142695-185405 GCA_013401335.1 Brachypteracias leptosomus | reverse complement strand
CGCTGGCTGCGGCCTCGGGGTGGGTAGCGCCCGGCCGCCGCCCCCGGGAGCGACAGCAGCTTCGGGCGGCCTGTGGGAGCCCGTCGGGGCCGTGCCGGAGGCTGCCGCGGGCTGGCCGGGAAGAGGAGCCCGGAAGGAGGTGGAGGGGGAAGGAGGAGGCGGGGGGGAGGACAGGTGGCCGGCCCGTGGCGGGGGTCGCGGCCGGCAGCTGCCACTGCCGGAGCGGTTCGCGTTGCCCCGGGCCCCGCTGCCTGCACCCCGCCGGGCCAGGAGGCGGGAGCCGGACGTCTCCGCGTCCCCGATAAATGGGAGAACAACCTTAAGCAGATTATGACTCTTTGTGGAGAGCGACGTGTTGGTTTATTATGATGATTTTTATCCCTAATTCTTGAAATTGGCAGTAGTGGGATATAAGGCGACGCAACGTAATGAAATCCGCGGGGTTTTTCAAGAGTTACAGGAATTTTTTTGTTTCCTGTATTTCACATTGAATCGCAGAGTATTTCAGCTGGCTGTGTCCGGAGGAGTGTCAGCCCACCATGGCCACCTTCCAGGGGTGTCCCCATAGCACGGATGGGCACCTCTGCGGGGTGCCTGCCTTTGCTGCCCTCCCGCCGCGATGCCCCTTGCTCCACAGGCCGGTGATCAGAACAGGTCTCGGTACACTTTGTTCCCTTCAGGTCCTCGGCAACGCCATAACTCCTCCCAGCATTTCTCAAGGTGTTTGGGTCCACCTCTGACGCCCACTGAAAGCGCTGCACGCTCCAGCTTCGGATCCCCACTCCAACACAGCCCTGCTCGTCACCTCGGATGCTCCCGTGTTGACAAGTGGCTTATCTCGCTGTCACTCATCTCCTGCACTTGAAAGGCTCTTCTGCCTTAGCACTCAAGAAATCACAGTTTAGGCTCCAACAAGAACAAGAGATATGTGAAATACAGATGCAGAGGGAGAGAACCTTAGTAATAACAGGTTGAAATAGCAAAGAGAACTATAATGCAACTTTCCAATAAATAAGGTTTACATTTCTCCCTCCCTTCTCCTTCCTGGATTTCATTTTTTGGCTGCTGGTATTTAACTAGAGAATCATTTCATCGTGATGATTTGATTTCCTGATGAAATTACAGTTTTACAGGTTCAAATGTAACCTTGTTTACTATCACAATGTCTATAGCTGTGTGTTTACAATGAAGAAGTGCTTCATTTCTCTGTCTAGGTGATGATGTAGGTTGTGTGTAGGTGACTCTTGATCATTACATTTCAGGACCCCACAGTGTTCCACTAATTCATATAAAGAATTTGGAGAGGATGACAATTCTAAAAGAAAATATCATTCATGTCACTTCTTATTTAAAACCTGATTATAGATGTTTAAACAAACAACATTTTCAGGCTCCTAGGTAGCCCATTTTTAGTTCCCTCCTAATCCTTCCAAGCAGATTGGTTAGAAAAAGAAAATAATTACCATATAAAGAGCACAAGAGTAGAAATATATAGATAATTTGAAAAACAGGTTTTGCTTTTCCACCTGTTGGATGATAACAGCAGCTCAATGGAAAGGTCTGGTGATGCTTTTCCAGAAGCACCACGTGGGATCCTGATCCTATGGACTTTGAGGAGCTCGGGCTGCAGCCATTGGGCCAGTGGCAGGCACTGGCTCAGGCAGAACAGAACTTTTGGCCAGAGACCAACCTCAGCTGGCCCTGCACAGTCTGGAAGGAGAGCAGAGTTATGACTTCCAGCTTGGAGACTACCAGACTGCAAATGGTGCCTTAATACTCCAGGCTCTTCAGCAAAAAAACAGTGGAAAGTTGCATTTTTGCATGCTCTGAGTTTGCCCTTTTTATAGGTTTATGCATAATCTTACCTCACTGCAAGTCAATAGAGGTTTATATTCTTGGGGATCTTAGGCATCTTGGAAATTAGTCAACAAACCAGATGTTCTTCCTGCAAAAGCTATAGAAAAGAAATGCACTTAATTTTATAACCAAGAAACTGGGAATAAAGAATCCTTGTCCAAAACTTTTAATGCTCTTGCTGTGAATTAAATTGCGCAAAGAAAGAAACCAAACCAAACAAACCAACAACAACCCACCACTCTTTTTAGAGGCAAACCAGAAAATAACCAACTAATCAATGAAAGCAGACCAAAACAATATCACACCTCAGCCACATTGCTGCTGGAAGCCTGGGCAGATAAACTGGCTTGGCAGCATGCTGTAGAAAGTCTGACGCTCTGAGCTATTACAGCTGAAGAGGAGTAACATGTGGAGTCAGAAACCAAGTGCTAGTGGTTGCATGGGAAGCCTAGGAAGAAGCCTTGGGTTTCCCCTTTAGGGGA
This sequence comes from Brachypteracias leptosomus, assembly GCA_013401335.1. NCBI lineage: Eukaryota > Metazoa > Chordata > Aves > Coraciiformes > Brachypteraciidae > Brachypteracias > Brachypteracias leptosomus. Next base: position 183,066 of record VYZX01010001.1, on the reverse strand, counting down.
GCTGTATTTTCTTTAGGATCATAAAGAGCTGCTGTAAGTTCCTGCAGCTCCCGTAGCAGAGGTGAGATGTGCTGGAGTGCTGCCTCTGCCTGAGCTGAGTCTGCGCATGCCTACAGGAGCTCCTCCTTGCACAGGTCTTGTTGTTTGGCCCTCACCACCATGGTCTGACCGTATTGGCATCTGCCTTCAGGAATCACCTGGAAAATCTGATAGGCATCCTCCCAGCTAAACAGAAGAAATAAAGAAATTTAAATTTACTGATATAATACAAGAGCAGCTCTTTACATTCTTCTCTCACTCCCTTGACTTTTCTTTCTAAGCATCTTAGCCTTCAATCTGTAGTGCTGTTTTCTCCCACCTTCATCTATGTGATCTTCCTCTTCATGTCAAACTAATGTCTCCTCTTTCCCAACCTCACTGTAAAACACTTATTCATTAAAAACTTGAAATAATGTCCACTGAAACAGTGCTTCCCCATCAACCATTTTCATGGAAAACATAAAAAGTACTGTCAAAACCTTAATTCTGCAGTCACATGCTAAATGATGTGGTATCAAGATTTTCCCCTTTCTGTCCTATTCCCTGCTCCTCTCTTCCTACAGAGTGGCAAAAAGCCATGGCATTTTTGCAGTTGAGCAATAGTAAAATTACAGAGCCTGATTAGGATTTATTTGTATTAATACTTTATCATTTGGGAATGCAGTGCAACAGTCACAAATGACACATGTGTGCCTGTTAGACTTCTCAATGGGCAAGAAATCAGTGTCAGATATCATGAATGTACACTGAATAAATAATGGTCACAGTTTGTACTGACAGGTAATATTTTGAGAAACAAAACATGCTGAAGTTTGTAATAGCAATGTGAGGTAAGGGCAGCTCTTTTGTAGAACAGGCCACGATATCAGTTCGGTTTTCATAGAATCATAGAATGCATTGGGTTGGAAGGGACCTTCCAAGGTCCTGGTGCTGCGGGGATGTCTCTTATGAGATCAGGTTACTCAGAGTCCCATTAAGCCTGGCCTTGAATGTCTCCAAGGATGGGGCCTCCATCACCTCCCTGCACAGCCTGCTGCAGTGTTCCACCACACTCCTAGTAAAGAACTCAACTTTCTTGGTTGTTTCAAGCCACTTGGTAAAACTAGGCTGTCTCTCAGAAAAAAACATCAGCATTACTTGCTGGATTCTTCTGAGACATAGTTTGTAAAAGTGAAAACCTAAGAAACTTGTATTTTGAAAGATCTCCAAAGTGGTAAGTTTTACAGTGTGTTTTTTATCATAAACTTTTTGATTGAGACTACTCTTCTGAAGGATAACCAGATGTCATGTTCAAATTCTTTCCTCAAACCAGCATGCTAATCACAGACTAATAGGTCAGTAATTGTCTTCTCCGTTTTACATCCTCCCTTATGTTTCCTCCCTTTCTGTGTTGATAACTCGGCAACACTTCCATTCATTTTGGTTTTGGCTGTGTGTATTTTACCAGCTATAGCTTGTCATGTATTGCATATTATAATAATAATTACAGAGCAGTGAGGAAAAAAAGAATCTGAACTTGCCTACAGTATTTTAAGAGGCTGACAGTATTTGCCTGAAACATCCCACTGCGTTTTCAGGGGGTGCTTCAGCTGGGGAGTGCTAAATGGGTCCTGCTGACTCACTGTTGATTACTGCCAGCAGATGCTGAGGTGACAGGTCTGCTTCCCTGGGGACACCATCTTCAAGATGGGAACAGCAGCCTGGAAGTGGAAGGGAAGGGTTTGAGCAGAGCTCTTCATACTGCTCATCAGCCCTAATGATGCTAATATGTGGAAGCTGAAGGAAGGTTGTTGGGCAGGGATAGGAAAAGAGCACTTTGTGTTTTGTGTAATATTTAGATATTTGTGGGAGCAGGTAGACAGAGGAAACCTGATCACAATATCTTCAAAGAATAAACAGAAGAGGCCTTCCTTATTGCTGTAGAGGACCTAATTTCAAATGTTTACATTCATACCAGCCTATTTTTCCACTTGTCTTAGAATGTCCCTAAAACACAAATTGGAAGAGATATTTCCTCAGACACTGCACAGAGGTTTTCCCAAAACAGCAAAGCAATTGTTATACTGTAAGAATATCTTCAAATGGGATCATGCATTTTCTAAAAGTTAAATGTCAGTGCTTAGAATCTCTGGATGTGTTTGTGCTCTGCGTGGATACACATGGACACAAGGAAAAAAACCACATATGGGGTTACATAAGGATATCTAGAAATAATATAAAAATATTAAATCCATAACTTACAGACTTATTAAAACTTACACCCTACTGAAGTCAGAAAAAATAATTCTTAATCTTATCTTACTCGAATAAACATTTTAAACTCTTTGTGAAATTGGTAAAATGTATTGACTTCCAATAAAAATATTTTTAAAGTGACAGTAAGGAGCCTGTGGGAGAAGGACACTGTGAACAGCAGTGCATCTATAATCCAGACAAGGAATATATTCATTCTTTTTTAGGGACAGTATCTTTTTGAAGATACAAGAGGCAGTGTGTATATTACATTCCATAATTTTGTAGAAATGAAAAAGAGTTAATACACTTAAAGATGCATCATTGTCCTCCTCCTTCTGTCAGTGTTAGTCCTCTCTGAGCATCAGAGGAATGCTGGAAAGGCTAGTTTCCTATGGTGGAATAAACCTGGAGTAAAAAGGACAAGTTTATTCTTGTCACTTTCTTAATCTACTTATATAGACCAACGCCATAGCAGATGTATTGATAATTGCAGACATATTTTCCATCTTCCAAAAAATAGGCCCACGCAGGGCTTTGAGATTCCCAGCAACATACACTTTTCCAAGAATTATCCCCAAATGCCAAAAAACAGAAGTAAACTGTTTCTTCTCTGTCACTGTTTGTCTCCAAGCCTCACTGTATAACAGAACTAACATAGCAGTCCTCAGGTCTAAAATATAAGCTTACCCTACAAGATTACCTGAGAAAAGCTTTTATTTTAGTGCTTCTACCCCCAGCATGTAAAATGGGGTTAACAGTGTCTTATTACTTGTGCAGCATGAAGATGAATTACTATTTGTAAAGAATTAAAAGATATTCTGGGCAGGCTGTACTGCAGAAGCTCATGAAGAAAATTAATAATTCTGTTTCCATTGTGGGGCTGGATTTCTGCACAGTGCCACCTCTTGAACGGAAGGAGAACAATATTTCTATTTTTCTCTTTAATTCTTTTAGCCATTATGTCACCAAATGAGTCAGGATTCTCTGGAAAAATATACCCACAATCCTGTGATGAACTACTTCATCCACTCAGGGAGGCTACAGCAAGGTTATGCAAACTGTCCCAGTTCTGGCACTACCCAACTGTTGAACACTTGACCTTCCACTTCTCATATACTTTAATCTATTTTTGGATGTGATTTCCCAGGTTGTTTTTTTAATGATAAAATAACGCAGAGATCTGTCATATGGAAGTACTCTGGTTCCATATGTATCGTTAGCAAAGACATATGCTAATGAGCTTATTAGAGGGTTAGGAGAGTCATTTGGCTGCCTGCACTCCTCCTCCTGGAGGCTGCAGTTACCACCCAGAAGCAGTGGACCATCATCATCTGTCTGGGACAATAATTTGGAAGGTACACAGTGCATATCCTACCAGCAAGTTTCCAGCTATTTGCTGACAGTGAAGTGCTGGTGGATGTTCCCACAGTGTGGATCAGGGGCCCAACTTCTCACAGATTGTCTTACTCACCGTCTTTCCAAAATCTGCGCCTTTCTACTCATGCTCGTAGAGGCTATCCTCGCTCTTGTTCCCCATCCATTCATCCCTGTTACATACTTAGGGCCATGAAGTATTGCTCTACTGATACTAACTGCATTTTTAATGACATGCTGACCTGTGGACTGGATTCCAAGTAAGAATTAATAAGATTCATGTTTGGTTTCAACTTATTAATCAAAGTCTCTTCCACTGCCATTATCTCCAAGGAAAACACATCCTAGCCAACAGTGTGCTCATCATCCTCTTTGCCCGCGCTGTGTCTGCTGGCACCTTCAAATGGAAGTGATTCAGTGTGAATCTCCCTTGAAGCAGCCATCACCTTGAATTTATCACATTGACAGCACCATGGGCTGTTGAGGAGTTGCAGGTTTGAGTGCCACTGCCCTCGTTTTGCCCCATTCTCACATCTTGTAGTACTTTGAACTGACTATTTTGTTGACAGTGCTGAAGTGAACATGTGCCCTCATTGGCTTAATTTCTAACTGGGAGCCATTTTTGCTTGGGAATTGTAATTGTGTCCATCATTAAAGATGAATTCTGGGTCCTTCAAGTAAAGAAAAAACAATAATCATGGCACTGTGCCATAGCTGCCTGTATGCAGATAGACCAAGCTCATCATTTGGACATTCTCTAGCTGGAAGTGGAAAACAGATATAGGATGTAGTCAAGCCAGGCAGAAGGAGAAACAAAAGCAGCCATGCCGCTCTCTGAGATAGACATACAGATGCATCAGCATGATGAGTACCCAAATGAAGACCTGAAAACTCTCTGAGATTGTTTCGACCTAGAAAGAGTATGTGCTTAGTGCGCGCAACATAAAGACTGGAACAGATGATCATCTTGTTGAACAGTTCAAGATTGATGTGATTATCAAATCTTAAAGGACTTAAATATAAGAATTTTAAAGACTTAAAAGAAGATTCCTCAACAGGCCTCCAAAAGCTGGAGCTGTATGTGAGGGTAAGGCACGGTTTCCCATGTAAATACAAGATTGAATATGGACCAGACCTAGAATTGTTAATCCACTAAGTAGAAGAGATAAAACATGAAAATGTACTCATATGAATGCAAAAGCCAAGTGCATAGAAGTATAAGAGTAGACAAACAAAACTAAAAGGTAAACATGAATAATTGAGGGGTAAAAAAGGCTGCCCTGCATAAAGACTTTGAATACAATAGTAATGGGAAGAGAAGTCACTGAGATCAAATATACAGGAAAAAATATATAAAATAACATTGTCAAGGAAGCAGGAAGTGAGACCAAGAGTGAGATTTGGCAGACACATAATATTAATGCAATGCAAAGGTATGAAAAAAGAAATGCTGCTATGAACCTCAGACAACCACACGTACAAATACATGACGGCATCAAAAAACCCCACCCCAAATCAAACCCCATGATACAAACTAAAAACTCCTCAGGAAATCAAATGCAAACAAGCAATAGGGCAGCAGTAAATATGTGAAGCGATAAAGGCAGTGTTGTTTGAGAGAGGAACTCAGTCAATCAAAGCCAGCTAGAGCACTGTAGTGGTGATAGGATGATATAAAATACAAGCTGCCATCATTATTCTGGGTCCCTTGAGAGTGAGATCAACATGGCTGTTGTGGGTGTCACCATGTGAATGACTGTACCAACTCAGGCAGGATAAGCATCTTTCATTACCCAGATCATTATGACTGTACATAAGTGTTTTGCTGCACCCTTCTCTTGTGCACTTTGCCTACCCAACAGGATGTTCTTTTTTTTTCCAGATGCCTGTACTTTGCTTCACTTCAGTGCTTCCATCATTTGAGAGCTCTGAAGAGTTGGCTGGCAATCAGACTACCTTTGCCCAAAAGTACCTTTTGGGTGTCCCTGAAGCACTTGTGTGAGTGTGCTTCCACTTCCACCATGCTATGACTGGATAAGACAAAGCTAGGCAAGCACCGTAGCCAGACGAGCTGCACATTTGCAGGCAACTGGAGTTCATGACTAAATATCTTCCTGGATGAGGACTATCTGCTTTGGAGAAGCAGAGCGATTCCCAGTGCTTCATGGCAAGTAGTGGTAATGGCAAGAGCACTCAGGTATGTCAGATGGCTCCTCTGCAAGATTAGGGGCCTCCTCTAAATACAGAAATCTGGGAATGGCATTTAGGATACCATGTGCAGAAAAAGTGAGTAATGCCTATCAAGAACAGGAGTGAGATTAGTTGGACCTACTGGGAGCAGCATATCTCACAACCTTCTGCTGCACCAACAAGGAAACTGCACGGCAGCAGCTGGAGCTGATCATGGCCACAACCTGTTTTGAGAGAGTTCAGGAAGTGAATTAAAATTTGGCTGAAAACACAGTAAAATGCACTTTTCTGCCATGTCATTCACAGGCATTTGCTGACCTCCCAAGGATTATGTGCCAAAGAAGTAAAAGCTGCATCTAAAGATAATTTCTAAAGGGTTTTAATATTAGGTTTTAAAACTATCTGACATTATTTCTACTGTTTTCCCACCATCAGGCAGCTGCTGATTTCTGAAAAAAAAGAAAAGATTGCATGGACATAGTTACCACATATAAGCATTACATATCACCATGGAACAGGTGATCATTTATCCTGTCCCCAAATATGGCAGTATGATTGAAAAGGCAACCACACGATGTGCTGCTAGTGAGTTGTAGTTTGGAGTACCAATTCCTACAGCAGAGACAGCTGGTAGCTTTTGGACAGAGTTCATTATCACTACAGAACCAAGAGACATGTCTAGCAATCGTGTTCGCTGTGAATCGTTTCATCATTAACTTTGAGGATATAAAGCAACTGAAGTAGAAAATGACACTAAATCACTAGGGAGCATTTTAAAGGAGTTATTGCTAGTGACTCTCCATGATGCTGAGACTGCAATGCTACAATTTTGAGGTACATAACCAAAAGAGGGAATTAGATATACACAGCTGACTTCATTTTCTGGTCATGAAAGTACAGCAAATGAACCAAAATACGAGATCCTCAAATTGCTAGAAAAAATGATAACGGAAAGGCACAGAAAGCAATCAAGCCAATTATTTACCATTGTCGAGGAAGAGTCTGAAAGGAATCTGAGAACAAACCATATGAAACAAGTGTTCCTATCTATCATTTTGTAGAGCTGGGCACATGCCAAAGGAGAACTCCCACCCATAGAGTACTTGAATTATCAAGACAGTCTGAGCATACGAGAGAGCATCATAGTTAAAGGCACTTGGCTCACAGTGCTCAAATCACAGAAGCTTCCTCAGAGTGTCTTCTGAAACTGAAGTGTCTCTCCAAAAACCTGGAGGTGTCACTGCTTGGCAGACATGACCAGGGGTATCAAAGACCTGGTAAACAGTTGGGGTTCATATGGGAATGTGCAAAACCAACCCAAAGCTGATGAAATGTACTTAGCATTTGGTTTGTGCTCTAAATAAGGGACAGCGTGAGAATGAACTTGAGCATTGGTAACATGTTGTCCACATTGTTTGTCACTCCTGACTTCTCCTGGATGATTCAAGCTTAGTTTTCTTCAGGACAGTCTTGTGTGTAGGTGACCACCCTGCAGATGGGTGGACATGATCTTGTCTGCTCTACTTAAAAACTGGGATCAGAGATCAGTTCCTGACTCTCCCTTATTTAATGATGTAGATACAGATAGTTGCAGGTGCCTCAGACAAAAGTTAAAGTTTGCTTATCCCCTCCCACTCACATCACAGATGCTTTCCACTGCTTCTTAACAGAACTGGCCTAACTGAGGCCCTGAAATTGCCTTGGCTGCTTATCCCTCCCAGTCTGTGCACATATTGTGGTCTATCTTACATACTGCTGGGAAGCAGATGACTGTCAGACACTACACTGACCACAGCAAGAATCATTTCAGTAGGCCTGGCACCCTCAGCCTTGGGCTTTCAGATAATGGCCCTGACTTGGGCCACTCTGGTCAGATGATTTACCTTGGAAGAGGCGTTCTATGTCACCATCATGTTATGATGTCAAAGCTTAATTGCTGCCTAAAATTGCTGCAGCTCTATTAAAGAAAGCTGCTAAAAAGAAAACACATGTCAAACCACTCCTGAACAGAGAAACATTCCCTGCAGAAAGTGTTAACAGCAGCCTGGTGAAAATGCTTGCTATCAAGATGAATATATACCTCTGGTCCTTAGCTCAATCAAACAGCAGTGGTAGTAAGAGCAAGAAATAGGACAAAAGGGAAACACCCATGGGCCAAAGCCTGCCACCATGGGCAAGCTACAGTCCTCTGAGAACTTCTGTTAAATTGATAAAGCCAGACAAAAAATATCAGCCCATAATGATTAAATACCACAGCACCAGAAGTGCAAGGCTGTTGATTGTCAGGGAGAGAAAAACCTGATATGTATTTCAGTATCAAGCACCTGGAAAGTGTACACCTGACTTTTTACAATACCTCACAAACCCAGGGGGTTTGCAGCCAAGCAAGCAGGTCACCCAAGGAGAGATTATCTCTGTAGATAGTAGGTTGAGTATTACAATGTATACAAGGAGCAGTGTTCACAGTCTTGTACTCTTGAGGACAAAATGAAATGTTAAAGGTAAAATCACCCAAGTAGGGGATATTATACCAGGAATGGGTGTGGGATCACATCTAGGGACCTCAAAAACTCAACATGTAGTGCTTGATAAACACAGAGAGCTGCAGGGTAGCTCCTGGCTACGCTGATACTGGCAACTGCAGCGAAGTGGGAGTCGCTGGGAAATGCTGGAGTGCCTGCGAAGGGCTGACTGGAAAGAGGAACCCAGTTAGTTCCCTTCACTCCTGCCACATGAACTGCTCTATGCCCCTTGGCCAATGCACACAGCAAAGGGATTGGAGCTGAACAGCTTATTATCTTGTCTCTTTTTCAGTCTGTACTTGTGTACAGAACAAGAGGCATGATGTTTTGGAAGGACTTGAAGGCCAGCCAAAATCAAAGTGAGAGAAATCGTTGGAGCAACCAAAGGAAGAAATGGACACTGAAGTAAATAGCAGTCTTTACATTAATTTCAGAGCAGGCTGGATCAAACCCATTTAAGCCTGAGGCTAGAAACAAGAAATGTCATACTGAATATTAGAAAACAAACTGTGGCAGTGAGTGCAATCAAGCAATTTGTGCACAAGGAGGGAGCAGAGCCTTGCCCTACTATGGATGGCGATATACTATTACCATGCTCTAGCATCCTTTAGAATGAGTTCCCTCACTGTTATCTCATTATTTAGAATTTGGTTTTGTTTCAATCCATTGTGCTCTGAAAGAAAAATACAAAGAGAACCTTCTTCTTCCCTCCATCCTTGGGAATATCAGTCCGTTTCTGGTAAAGAAACCTCTGACACTTCAAACAGCAGCAGTAGAGCTAACATTCTTTAATGAATTATTTGACGACATAATATGACAGTTCCCAAGAGATTCATACTTTGAAAAATATTTTTGTTATTTAAATTTAAAGAAAGGAAAATCTAAATCTCAAGCCAGGAGTCTCCTTTTTCTCTTTGGGGCCTTTTACTTTGTTCTGCTTTGAGGCATGCAACATTTAATTTGACATGCCTTGGTTTTGGAATATTCTAAGTGAAAGCTGATTTTTTTGACAAAGCCATCTAATTTTCAGAGGTTTGTGTTCAACACCTCACAGGGTCAAATGGGCCAGATTCTTGGCCTTCCAAAAAGAACAAAAAGCCATGTTAATTGCCCACTGTGACAGTTGCCATAGGAAAAAGAGAATCCTTAGGTTCAGCACAGGAGACTTCATTGTGATCATGTAAAGAAACAGGATCAGTTAAGTAAAATTAGTATTTTATATCATACCACTTGTGGTGTGCACTTTACTCACAGTCTCCTCCTGAATCTCTGTGGATGGTTTTCTCTGCNTATCAACACTCTCTGGGTCCTAGGGCTGCATGAGGAAAATCAGCTCAGACAGACCCACTACAACATGCATTGCTAAATACTGGCACTGAAAAATTTAGAGCTGGGAAACCCTTCATAAACAATCCCCAAGCACCCAGAAAATCAGTCGCCTATGGCTTCTCCCCCTTGTTCTGATAGGGGCTATTCTTTTGAGCTGTTACTGGCACAATACTTGTGTTGTGTCCCACATCTTTTTTATGTGCAGAGAGTCAAGATCTGATCAGCAAAAATGACACTAGGAAACTAAAGGTATTACCACTTAACACTGTTCAGTGCAGCACACTGCAGAGCTCCACTATGTAGCATCATATAAGCTCTTTTTGAAGGAGAGAGTCATGTCATTGTGCTGCTTTTTATGAACAAATTTGCTACTTCAGTGAAGCTGTACAGCTTAAAAAATAAAAATTTCTGCTAGATGCTTTGTATGCCTTGTGCCGTGCACTAGCAATTTGGAGCAAGACTTTTGGTGGGTTCAGGCATGTTAATGCTATGCCCTGCTGAGTAGATCAACCTGTAAAAGCAACTAGAGCTGCTGAATGTAAGTTTCTCTTGGAAAAGAAAAAGGCAGACACTAAGATTGGAGGGCTGGCTGAGGTAAAAACTAAAACTTGTCTATAATCATTGTTTTGTCCACGCCCTTAAAAGAATTTAATTTCTGTTCTCAGTATCAGTTTGGAAGTCAGCAGCTGCGGTGATGTGTATGTACTGGGATAGCTTTGCTAGATGGAGGGACTTCTTTGTGGATGTCTGCCATGCTGCTCGTGTAAAAATCTGAGAATAAGCAGCACATCTAACCCAGCTGTGTCTGACATCCTGGGCAATACAGACAGGCAGAGCTGCTCCTTCTCTGGCCTCCTTATGGAAAGCATAAAAAGTCCCTCTTTCCTTTTACTGACTGGAGAGGATTATGAGCTCATGGCCTGAGATGACAGGATGTCTGCAGGAGATGCTGTGTCTGGACAGTTCTAGAAAATCAGTGTTTGAATAGTACCTCACTTATTCATGGTGTATATCCTAATTTGCAATCAGCCTGGCTATTGAAAAAACAGCCCTCTGAAAAGCTCTTGCTCCTTGCTGCCATTTCACAGAGAGCTCAAACCTGAAGCCTTTCTTCCTGTGTGGAGAAGGAACACAGGAGGTACCTACCATTCCTCCACCAGCTTTCTCATTCCTCCAGAGCCAGTTGCTATTCCTGCAGTAGCCCTGACTCCAGCATACTCCCTCCAGATACGCTTGTGCTGCAAGTGTAGAGAGGCCTTTGCAGAAGTACAAACCCAGTCAGCTTTCCTAGCAGTTACATCAACTTATGCACCAAAGAGCAAAGTTGTCTTGGAATTGCAATCAACAGATGTGGTATTACATTGCACATCTAATGCTGTCATTTTTCAATCTAAAGATCAGTTATTGACAGTGATAAAATCTATGCTAGGACAATTATGGGGCAGTTTCAAAATATCAAGTAAGGAAGTGAACGTGTAGCAAGGTTGTTTTTTTTTAAATTAGTAGCTTCATGAAGTCACAAATGAAATGCTATAAATAGTTCTCAAGAGCGTTTAGTCAGTTAAAAGCTGTGTGATATGCTAAAAAATGTCCAATAAGTACCATCTGAGGATGTCTCACATATCTAATAGCTACAACATTTACATTTTATATTTAAACATTCATATAAAAATAAAGGGAGTGGTGGATGTAGCTGTGAGGAGCTTGACCAACTCATAACTTAAAATGGTAATATGAGGCTCAGGCACAAATTCAGGGGACTCCAGGATGTCTGACAGATAGCTAACAAAAGAAGTAGGGGACCAAGAAGTCTCTTGCCTTATTGTCATTCACATAAACAGCATCTGTTCAGTGTTAAAAACATAGGAGTGAGATGGCCTGGCCACATGAACTGTGCAGCAGGTTGTTGGAATTGCTTCACTGGGCCAAATGAAGAAAACAAAACCCAACCTAAATTATTGTCTTTTACTCCAATAGTTAGTATATATGGAATTAGCCATTTGCACTTCCATGTAAATGGAGCTGTCACTAGAACTAGTTAGCACCGGTTCACTGGTGGCCCAGGAGGAGAAACATGCTCTGTGGGAGCCCTCACTCTAATACAGTCCGTGCTGGCAGCACCAGAGTCCTCTATTACAATGGCATTCAATTTTTCTCCTGTGAAAGAAATTCACTATTTGTGCTGTAATTTTGCCCAGTATGTTACGTCTTACTCTTAAAATCAGGTTCCTCTTTTAACGTATTTCCCATGTACATACAAAATGAATATATACTTACATTTATATAACTGTGACTAATTATACTCATTTATAAGAATCTGTGATTTTTTTCATTATGTAGCATGGGGTTCTCATATGCAGTTTCGGAGAACTGAAAATGAGTAATTTCTTTATTCTTCACCAAGGGGGTTTTCCTCGATCAAAAGTATTCATATATCAATAGTAAGAGTGTTCAAAGACATTCAAGTCCCATAAATTACTCCACACAATACAAACACACAGCATTCACTTTTCTTCATTCATCTTCACCTACTGCTGTCATTTAGCTAGGAAGCCATTCTCTTTTTTTTTTTTTTTCTCTTCCTCCCTCCCCTTTTTTGTTATGCAAACTTGGCAGATTTAGGCTGTGTATTAGATATGTTTGATGATTATGCTTTCACTTTGTACTGAATGGACTCAAAACCTAGCTTTCTGTTTCAAGAAAAAAACCTAAGAACTTAAAATTACACTTGTAAACTCAGTCCTGTCCAGCTTTCCAGTCGAAAAAAAATATTACTAAGTTGCATGTGGTTTATGAAAGACTTTAATGGTCCATAAAGTCTGGGGAAAAGAAATGTTTCTTAATTTAAAGTTATTTAAAGAAGTACAAGCTATTCCAATTGGTCAGATCTGAGTTAAAACTTACACTAGTACTGAAATACAGAGGGATTTATCCAAGTTTTTTGTTTGCTTCTGAATGAACTTTGCTATTTGTGACAGATTTGGGTATGTTGTAAAGGGAAGCCTTAATTGCTATTACAAGTCCACTTCCCATGGCTCGAAAATATTGACTGCTAAAACAGTCTGTATATAATTTTAAGTAGTCCTTTTCTTCTTTATCCCCAGTGTACCCATAACCTCTCAAATGCCATTTTTTCATCTACTCACCTACTTTTCATATAATATCCCCAAACTAGCAATATTCATCTTGGAAATGCTTTATTAAGTATTTTAACTTTGCTGTATGCATTTGGAAAGCCGATCAGCTTCATAAATGAAAAAATATAGGTATTCTCCTTTTATAAAGTGTCATTCTGCTGTTGAGTACAACTGTGAAGTGCCTTTATTTAAGTTGTTTTCTTCTCAATTATTGCAAAATAGGTAGCATCTAAATGATAATTGATGAGAGAACTTTCAGAACTGATTATGATGTCACAGTGGGACTACACTGATGTGCACTAGCTATATTTAGTGGAGTTGCTTCCAGTTTATACTAGTGGAGATGAAAAGATTCACGGAAATAAAGACTGTGAAGCCCTTAGAAATATGTCATCTTATGTCTTTGCTGTTTTAGACCTCAAGCTTCCCATCACTGAATTCTGCTTTGAATCCCAACAGTTTATTAAATCCTGTATGCCAGTGAAGTCAGAATTTGTAAAATCTGTTAATGAGCTGCTATTGGGCAAGGCACCTTTAAGATGATGGATGTGGTATTGGATTTTACTGAAATAAGAGTAAAGAAGAATTAGGAGGCTTACATAAAGGTTCTGGATGATTTAAGAAGTAAAGGAAATTAAGGGGAATTCTGAAAGATGGTCCTGTTGGCCTTGCAAGGTTTCTTCTGTGGGAAGGAGGATAACCTAGCAACCTTCTCCCCAACTGGATACTCTGAAATCCTTGTACATGAGACATGAGACATCATAAATTTAAACTCCACGACCTGAACTGTGATCACATCTCTAATATTTTTAGCATAAACATTTATGGCCAGCTTAATTCTCTCTTGCTTTCTGTATGTGGCCCTTAAACTTAATTTCAACTTCCTGGAGCTGGGATTTTTGTGTGTCTGGTTTTTTGGGTTTTATTTTTTTGTTTGGGTTTTTTAACTTATACTTTAAGCTTTGAATCCCTTAAAAAAAGATTCTAAACATTTTATAGCACAACCCTTTGCTTAGCCATGCAATACATACACTTCCTCTCACGAAGCCTGCCACTGGGACAGATATGAGAATCTTGATGAGGCGTCTGATATGCCTCCAGCACCCACCCAGCTTATTCCCCTTAAATGACCTTTCTGAAGTCAACAGGCTTCTTAATGCTGCCTACAAAGTGATCAATTATATTAACTTTATGCAAAACAAAAGCAGAACAGGCCATTCTTTGAAGACTAAAGCACACCTCTAGCTCCCCAAAACTTGACAATGTCCAAGGACTTTTTTTCCACTCTTCTTTCCTTGAGATAGTTTTGTTTGCAGTACTCAATATTTAATTCTCTCTATGAAGCACGTTATCACCAAGTATTAAATAAATAGCTCTGAAAGGTGCCTTGAGGAATAAACTTGTCCACAGTCCTTGCCCAAAGGCAGGTCCAGCTATACCAAAATGATTCCCGACTCACATCTGTCACATTTGCTCTTAGAAACTGAGTGATGGATATTCCATAACCTCCCTAGGCAACCTTTTCCACTGTTTACTGTCCTTATCACTAGAGGAAGCTGTCTCTAGCACCATCAGTCTCTCTTGGTGCCATCAAAATGCATTACTCTTGTCCTATCTCCAAACAACATCTCTCTTGTCCTTAAAGGCTCTTAATGTCTCTCAGGTTGGTTGTTTGGTTCTTTTGCTAGACTGATCAACCTTTCCTAGCAAGTCATGTTTCCTACATCCTCACATTTTTGTTTCTGCCCAATTATTCTACATATTTTTGGAAGCTTGGTTCCTCAAACTGGTTGATATTCTTCAGCAGAGACATTATCAGCACCAGATAGAACAGTAAGATTATTTTGTATGTTTTAATAATGATTCTTCTGCATAGCTTCCTGGAGTCCATTTGAGCTCATGTAAACCACATCAGTCTCATAAGGCCAGGTTTCCATTAAGCTGAGGTGCAAGTCACTTCTTTCAATGGACTACTCAAGCTCACAATGACCATGAACAGAGGTGCTATTTGAAGACGTAATAAGGAAAGCCTGGAAACCAAATCAAAGTTGAGGAAGCACTGTGCCGACAATCCTTCTATTTTCAATTTGTTTGGATTCATGGAATATAAATGAGTTAGGAGATCTTAACTTATCCTAGAAAGAACAAAACAAAACAAATCAAAACCCAACAAAATGATAGCATGTTTAAGATATAAATATGACAAGTGGTGAAGGGATTCAAGAAGTTATCCAAAATGAAAGCAACTGGAGTTATCCAAGTTTGAAACTGCCGAAGTGTGTGGGGAATGTCAGAGAATGTGACATAAGTGCTCTGGTTTTAGCAAGCCAGAAGCAGCAGTGAGACAAAAAGCTACGATGTGGAATGCTGAACTAATTCTGAGGTGATTAATAAAAACAACATTATTCTTCACTTTACATACATTAGATAAGTGAGCCAAACATTTAGCCACTTACTGGAGATGAGATGATTTGTCCAGAGAACATCCAGGCACTATCATCTGACCTGGAAAAATGCCCAAATGAGAATGTTAATTTTTCAGATGTTTTAAATTAAGAATTGTGTCTGGAAGTTAACTTTTGACTTAATAATGAAACCTCATTTTAATCCAGTGCCTTTGTATTGCAAGCAGAGCTCCCACCAGTCATGCCTCTCTTAGTGCAATGCTGACTTTACAAGTTGCACATGATTTGTAAATGAGGGGCTAAATAGGATATCAAATGTTCTGTGCAAATTTACCACAAAGACATCTGGATCTGAGAACCTCCCAGCAGGCAAGTTGCTAATGAACTCAAATGTTTTCTTCAAAGAGAATGACTTGGTTGGGTCTCTGTATTCTTTAAAGATCCACAGGAAGTTCAAACAGGGAAACAGCACAGCTTTATTTTTAGACATGGACAGAACTTCCTTCAAAATAATACGCATCTCAGTCTTGTGAAGTAACCTGCTTCATGGTGTTGTGCTCATGCCTTCCTGCCTTGACGGATTAATAATATTTCTATTGAAATGGCAATATTTCAGTGTGGCAGTCATGAATCTCCCTGTTTTATGGGTTCTCTCTTGGGCAGGGATATCTGTCCCTGAGAGAAGCATAGTTTGGGTAACTTTGCTTCAAGGATTACCTTTTATCAGCCTTGAGACCAAGGAGGGATGCAGCATGGTAGAGAGACAATGATGCTGTGGCAATTCCTAACCACTGGTACAACTAACTGCTGCAAGCAGATCCTGCTTGGTTGCTCTTCAGGACCAGCCACTACCAGTTTGAATTTCAGCCTTAAAGCAGTGGCTCATTTTCTTATCTCTGCCCTAGCTGGGCTGGCTACATGGGGAAGTCACAGCAGCTGATCAAGCCAGCTTTTTACTGCTCTGGTAGAAATTAAGGGTAAGGACATTAAAAGCCTTAGGGATCTTTGTAGCTACAGGTGTCCTAGCCCAGGCCACGGGAATCTGAATAGCCTGGGTGTCCCTAAATCACTTACCAGAGCTTTCTCTGAGGACTAGAGCAGCAGTCTACAGTATTTATGGAGATGCAGTCTGGTGCAGGATCCTGTGGCACCAGGGCTTCGCTGTGCATTGAAAAGCCCAAGACTTTGCTCAGTCTAAATAAATATGTTGCTAAATACATCACTAGAGCATGCAGGGAGCCCTTATCTGTTTAGTCTGTAGAATATCTTTTAACTTTTTTTTTTTAACCCACAAGAGGGGTCTTTGCCTTTAAGCCTAGGCCATGCAAACGTGTACACAAAGTCCATCTTCTCCCGGAAAGCAAGGCCCCAGGATGGAGGATGTTGACATTGGAAAGATTTCCTAGTCAAACTGTTTTCCTGCCCTGATTCCTCTCTGGGGTCCTGGGCATGATGTGCATGTGGTGGCAGAGAGAAGAGGGGAAAAAAGTCTTCAAAAGGCTTTGTGCTGCAAGTTGCCAAGTTTTGTGTAGTAACTGGCTGCAGAAACTGAGCTTCTTTTAGAAAATCCTCCTCAAGGAGATCCCTCCTTCCTCAGGGGAAGCAACCCAGGCCCTTGCTGTAGCTGGATCACACTCAAAAAAAGCAGAACTACTTAATGCTGCCGGTCCCTGTCCTGCTGGTTTCCACCAGCTTGTGTTTCATGTTGCCCATGGCCTTTTTGAGGTGGCTTCAGGTGGACTTCAGCTGCTTTTCCTTGCTAACTGTGCAGGCAGCCAGGCTTTAGCAGTGTTGTGCGAATCCCATGACACCCTTAAACAGTAAAAACCACTGTAGTGGCACTGGCAGTGAGAGCCCATAAAAACTCAGCATAAATCTGATGAGGTTCTTTAGTTGATAAGGAGAGAGGGAGGTGGCTACGGATAATTCCCAGGGCTAGTATTAAATGGTGTAAACCCCCAGATTTCCTCTCCCCTCTCTGAATAGTTGCATGGATGGCTAAGACCAAGGAGGCCTGCTGAAAGGAAAGGCAAAAATGGCTCAGGAAAGACGTGGTTTCTTACTCGACTGCCCCTCTCAGGATGTAGGCTCCTTTATTTGCAGTTGCCTTTGTTCTGCCTGAAGTGGCTGTGTGCAGCACATGTCCCCAAGAAGGTACTCTCTTCTTTCCTCTGACAGAAATGGTTTTGAGGCAAACAACATTAGTCTGGCAACAGGGCTTTTGATCTGTGGAGAGAAGTTAAAAAAAGCCTGGTCCTGGTATGACAAAGGATATTTCTCTGGCACCCGACAGTTTGACAGTGACACATCTGGGCATGTCCCCTCTGTGCTTGGAGTCTGTCCATCTGCCAGCTGATAGCCAAAGGTTATGGCAGATTTACTCAGTGGCCAGAGATTCACGTCTGTTGCCTGGACTAACTGAGGCAAACAAAGCAAAATATGGCCAGAAATAAGTGTGTGCTACCTCATGGAAATCCTGGTTCAGATTTCGTGGTACTTAACCTGGGAGGGAAAAGTTACTGTAGTTGTTGCTTAGGCAGAAAAGCACAGGAACAACAATACAACACATCTACAGTGAGACAGAGATGAGCTCTGTGCTAAGCACAGTGACGATCCCTTGGAAGCACTTGGGTGCTACAAAAAATGAGGGAGGGAATTCCCTCACCAGGGAGGCAAGAGTTAGTTGTCACAACACCTCTGCACTAGTCCTACCCAGCCCCTGGGATGTGGTTTAAAGCAGCTCAGCAGCAAATGTAAAACAGGAAAGCAGCTAACATGATAAGGTTGCTTCCACACCCTATTTTTACGTACGCCCAGACCTCCATGGTGTTCCCAGGTCTTAAGCCAGAGCTGACAGGAGCAGCCAAGAGCCCTGGTGACCTCAGTGGAGTCACGTTGCTCATCTTGCTATTCCACTCCATCACATATGGGTGCAGGCGTGACTTCCCCTGCCTTTTACTCCCTCTTTAGGTTTGCATACAACCAACGAAGACTTGGCTGCAATAAAAATGGGCAATGTATTCTCCATGTAGCTGCACCTAGGATTTATCCTTGGACTGCTGATTGCCCATGGGCAGAAGGACAGGTGAGCTGAAAGGAGGCCCGTGATGGAGCTGACGTGAGCTGCTAAGCTTCTTCCAGGGCTACCTACAAGTGTCTTTTCATATCTATAACCTCTTTTGAAAGATTGGACTCAAACTTTTAGCATTCTGCCTCTCCATGTTTTCTCCCTCTTGCTTCTCCATGGTATTGTTATTCAGAAAACCATAATTCTAGGCAGAGTCCCCCCTAAACAAATGCTTTTGTTTGCTGACAGCTTGGGGAAAGGAAAACAGGAATTTTAGACCACGTGGTAGGAAATATCACTGGGAGAGGTCCAATACTCCATGTTCAGGAATGTGAGTATCTCCCTCCTATTCAATTAAAGGGCTGCCTTTCTCCTTTGAGAGTGACGAGAGAATCTTAAAATTATTATCAAATAATATACCTCTAAAATTATTTCCTGCTTTAACTCCATACCTCTTTGTGTAAGTTTTAGAGAATTGACTAGGAGGCAGAATTGACTTCAAAACACTGTTTGGCTATACTTACAAGCCAAGAAAACAAGGCATCATTCACTAATGCTGGGGCCAGATGGTGGGAGTAGATAAATTTCCCTGCTGTCCAAAACAGGGTCGCCCCATCCCAACTATGTCAGGGAAGTGGTCCCTGGCACCCTGAAGTGCTGGGGCCTGGGCTGTGGGCCCCAAGTTGGAATTGACCTGTGGATGAATCATAACCCAGCAACATGTTTTGTTCCCCAAGTGGTTCCCCAAGGCCCCAGAGACAGAACCTGTCCCACCTGTGTGAGGCCCTGCCTTCCACCAGGTGATAGTGGTTGGGGTGGTGGGTGAGGCTAGAGCTGTATTAACCAGGAACCCACTAATTTGAGAGAAGTAACAATAAGCTGGTCAGTTTGAAGAGAGTTCCTACTGGGAGCAGTTGGAGGAGCTTCTTGTTGGGGGCAGCTTGCTGAGCTCTCTCTCAGTGGTGTGTTCCACTTGGCTGATTTTAGATGGCGAAGAGTAAACAGATGAAGAATAAAAGATGAAGATATGTTTCTTGTTTGAGATGGAGAAGAGCAAACAAATGTTATGCTGAGAGGATGTTGATGAGTTTGGTGTTGGCCTGAGGAAGAAGTGAGCTAGCAGCACACACACCCCCTCCCATGAGGATGCCAGGTGGCACCAGTCCTGGGCTGTGCCATGCAGGTGCAGGAGCTGGCCCATGTCTGTGCCATGGCAGTGTTTTGTTTCTCAACATGGGTGGTCATGAGAGCTCAGCACACCTCTGGTTGTGCAGGTAAGCCAGCGATGGGGGATGAGGAGTTCATGCAGGGTGCAGCCCCATGAACTATACATGGTGGCTCTGCCCTGTGGCTGAAAGAGGCAAGGTGGTCCTTGAAGGCGCACTGGTTGAAGGTGTAAAAATCCCCTCACAATTACTGGTGAGTCTGGATCAGTTTGAGGACACGGAGGCAGTATGCACATCAACACCAAGCTCTGTATCACAAGACATAAGCAAGAGCTGTGGGAGCTTCTTTTCCCTTTGGGTGGCTTAGGAGGTTGTTTTCTGGGGATCATATTGGCACTGCTAAACTGCTCTCTACAGCTTTGGAATCAGCAGTACCACTCAGAAACTGCTTTTCTGGTCAATTTTCCTTTGAAGCTGATTGTTTCCACTCCCGAAATATCACACTACTGTAGGTTTTGATCCCTGCAAATGGATGAGGATGTTTGTTGCTCCCAACAGGACCCCTGCAACATGCTGACTTAAAGGAAAGAAAACAAATCCCTGCATTGCCATCAAAATCAGCTGTGATAATAAACATCCCTGTCCTGTTGGGTGAGGGGAGAGCAGTGGGTTAGGAAGCATGGGAAGCTGACAGCTTAGGTCAGCTTTTCAGATCACCCCGGCCAAGGCTGATTCTGCAGCGAGGAGCCTGCTGTGGATAAGAAGGGAAAATGCTCAGCCATCCTGAGGCTCTTCCACAAAACTCTGGTAGATGGAGCTTCAAAAGACAGCATGTCAAGAAGGAATGTGTGACATTGCCAATATTTGAGGGGAACAGCTGATTTCTGCTCTGAGTTGCAGCAAAACTTCTCTCCTCACAACAGTTGTATGGTATGCCTGGCTCACACAGATGGGTTGTCCTGGGTGAGCTGGGCTGGTGCTTATCAAGCCTTCCTTCAGCCCAGCAGCATCTTCTTAAGTTGTACCATCTCATATCCACAGGTGGCAAGCTGTTTAGCTCTTCTCTCTTTGCCATCCCTCTTACAGCGTGATTTCTCCTATCAATGAGATCCCAGTGCGACCTGTTGTATAAATCCCATGTTTAGGAAAAGCCTCTTATGCTTATTTGAAAGTATCAGCAGAGAAGTGAAGGGCTTTGATATGGGATGTAGGAAGTCAGAAGAGGAGTCTGATAAACTCTGTGTTCACTCTAGATTATGTAGCTGAAGAACAGTATTTTGCTATATGGTATGCTGCAGACTAATCAGATGAAAGAGACTGTTTAGGTGAGCCAAATTCCAGACAGGTGTAATAAAACTACACGTTTCACAAATGATGCCACTGATGGGCTTGTCAGGATGGTAGATGGATACTTGATGTAGACAAATCCACAATGAAGACCATTTCTTTGATTGTTTGAACAATTCCAGTGTTGGAAGTCTCCAAAGCACCCCTCTGAAGGGGCTCCCAAATCCTACAGTGCTAGAATCATGAAGCCAGAACAAGATTAAACCATTATCTTAATTTGTTGTGAACCTCTGTAACTGCAATGGAAGACAGTCTAGGTCTGGTGAAATCTTTATTTTACACTGTACGATGATGATGCTGCTAAGCCATGACTGCATGCTGAAGGCCATCTTTCTGTTGTGATCTTGCCAACTAAGAATGGAGTGAATTTGGATAGAAACCAACAAAAGGATTCAATTTAAAGATTGCTATTTCATACAGAATAATAATTTTCCTTCTCTGTATGCATACTTCAGACTAGGCCCATGTAAACCCCAAGAGTCTAATGTTTATCAGATTTCTTCAGCTATCTTTTGGTTTCAGAAAGGAAGAGTTTCATTTTGGGAAACCTTTATACCCAGCAGTCTATGTTCTTGCTTTTGGTATCAAAAACTTGCATTTTAAACACATATTTCTTTACTAATGCTACCAGCAATATCTGAAATTATTAAAATTGAGATGAGCTTAAAAAAATATCTCTTTACATTCTGTGTTTGTTTCTTGGCTTAGGGACTGAAATGCAGTTTTTAGTTTGGGTAGCTTTGCTGTTAGGTTCCTGGTGCTGCATTGTTTGTGCTGTGACTATTACATGGTAACATAATATTTACTTGCCTAAACCCAGCTGTTTTCATTGGAACAGATCCCCCTTCCCCAATAAACCTTTCAAAATATTTCTATTTACTTCAAGTTCTGGGGAAAAAAAAAAAAAAAGAGAAGATAGAAGAGGGCTATCTGTAAGCTGACAGTAGCCTTTTAAATGTAATGGTAAGAGTCCAGTTAACTGCTAGAAGTATCTTGCTGGTGAAAGGAAAACTTGTACTGTAGGCAGACATCCAGGCACCGCCTCACTGAAGTGCTGGGACCTGAGTTGTTGGCCCTGAGTTGGAGTTGACCTGTGGAAGAGTCACAACCTAGCAGAACATTTTGTTTCCCCCACTGGCTTCAGGTTCCAGAGGCAGAACCTGGCCCATCTGTGTTTCCGTGGCTCCACCCTCACCCAGGTGGTCATGGTTGGGGTGGTGGGTGAGACCAGGACTGTATCAACCAGGAGCTGACCAGTCAGAGGAGCTTCCTGTTGGGTGTGGCTTCTGTTGGGGCTGGTTCTATCTGCTGAGCTCTCCTAGTGGTGTCCTTCTGTGTGAAGGGCCACTGAGGGAGCCATCTTTGTCCATTGTATCCAGCAGGCAATGCCAGCATCACAGTGGCAGTGGAGGAGCTGGGCCCACAGAAACCTATGGCAGGATTGTTTGAGAGAAGACTTTTGAAGGGATGGTGCTGAGTTCAACATTGGTCTGTGTGATCAGGCAACCGATGGCAGCATAAAATGATGATGGCTGAACTGGCACAACACCCACATGAGGGCTGCAGGTCCATGGCTGCCCCTTTCCCCTCCACTGCAGTCCAGCATCAGGGCTGGGAGTGTGATGGGCCAGCTGTGCCTACACCAAGCACCCCCTGTGCCTGGGGGACAAGCTGATGGAGCAGAGGGGGTGCATGGTCACCCATCAGGGCAGCACATGGACCCCATCCTGCCTCCATTAGGGATAATGGCAGAGCCCTGGGCTACGTGTGCATTAGGATCTCGTCCTCATCATGTGCTCCATTTATTATGTTCTTTGCCATCCTTCATGGTGGAGTTTTCCTTTCCCCTGCACCCCAAAGCAGTGCCCTGGAGCCTTTCAGAGAATATTCAAGTTGTATAATTCACTGTTCAAGTGGAAAAAGTTTGTCCAGCTGTGTACTGAGTGTTTCTGAACACTGAAAGGGGAGTACTTCCCTGAGTATTTTTTAGTGCTTTTTTTGTTTTCTACTATTTATTTCAAAGTCAATGCTGCTGGCAGCTTTCTGATGGGGACACTCCATACCCTGGTTTGAAATCTGGGCTTTCTAGTCAAGGTCTTTGGGAAAACTTTATTGAATGTGTGGTCATTCTGCATGGACCTGAGATGCTGAAGCTGCTGGAAAGGCATGTAGGGCCAGGTGCCAGTATGTGCTGTTGGCCCCATGATGGGAAACCTGGCGTCCCTGGCATGCAGCAGGACACTGTCTTCATCCTCCTGGGAGCATACAGCTGCCCAAAAACACCTCAGCAAAGCTCATAAGCTTCAAATTGTTTCTCATGCCTGTCCTCTGCATCACAGCATATGCCAGCCTGCCTGCTGCTCTCAATGGATCTGGGCTAAGCCAGCCCATGCCTGGGGAGTCAGTTGCTGTGGCTAAGCTGGGGCAGCACAGCCTGTCTGTCCCCTTTGCTGATGGAGGCTTTGCCTGCATGCCTTGCCAGACACTTCACAGCCATTTGTTCTTGTGAAATCTGTCTTAACTGAAATAGCTCTCCCTTCCCCCTGATCCTTATCCCCACCCAGTGTATTTATAGAGAGCAGTTGTAATCCCGCTCAGCTAGACCGAGACTGTTCAAACCTTGTTATGCTACTGTCATCTATGCTTTGACAGCCTGAGTCTAATAAAAATTCAGTCCCTCGGCTCCAAGTCTAACACTCTCATCAGTATGCAAAAATTAATGCAAATATGGAGAGGTCTTGCTGGTTGACCCAGGTGATCAGAGGATAGTACTGCCCTTCTGTTCATCTTTTTCCTGTCTTGGCTTTAATTTTTGACCTCATTGCAAGTCTTGGCTATGGACTTTTCACCACCTTTTCCTGTGGCATCCCTTGCAAAGGGACAGACTATGTTAGTGATCAGATTCAGCATCTTTTTTTCCACTCTGTCTGGGACTCTGCAGCTCTGAGGTGTCACTTCTCCTGCTGATTGCTTTGAAGCTACTTTTTACCATGTCAAAAGTGATTCTAAATTTTGAGACATCTCCTTGTTAGGAAATACAGGGAGATGCTGCCATTCATTTTCTTTCCATTTCTCCACTCAATTATTGCTCAGCACAGCTCATTATAACATGCAATCATTCTCTTTATGACCAGCATGAATTCCAGCCAGTTGATTTCCCATTAAGTGCAATTTTTACTATTGCTTCTTTTTTCTTATTTCTCTCTCTCTCTTTTTTTTTTTTTTTTTTTTAAGGGTATGTAGCATATAAGATTCCTGCAAAAGCATCAGTACAATTTCCCAGCCTATTTCTGTAGCTTCTTTATCGGTATCTAGTAATATTTATGTAATGTTCATTTTGAATATATATATTTTAGAGCATGAATTTTTGGCAGTTATGTTCCACATCTGGGTCATCAACTCATTAATTTTTGGAGAGCTGCTTCTCTGTCACATTTAAAGCACTAGTTTTGGTTAGGGATGGGCCAGTCAATTTATTTCAAGCAAGAACAGATGAGAACGATCATTCCTTAAGCAGACTTAGAGGGGAACAACCAAAACCATGGAAATAGGATAGATTTTTGCCCTGTGGCTGCAGAGAAAGTTTCATTTAGGAGATTCACTCTGTTCCTTTTCAGATGTCAGTCAGGTAAATTGTTCCTTCAATCTGGCTGGCATCTTTCTTCTTGGCTGAGAGCAGACAGACAGCTCAATCTAATTGAGCAGAGAGGTTAGCCTGCTTTCCCTTTTCAAGTAAAACAAGTTTATATGTTTCTGTGGGGCTGGTTGAGAAAACAACAGGTGGATCTAAAAAAGCCCTCTGGAAAATCCCTACAACTGACACACTGGGGAACGAAAGGGGAGTGTGTTAGAGTCACCCTCCTGCCTATAGTAGCCTGTGTACTACTAGTGCCCTGAGAGAGCAGGGAAGGGGAGGATCGGGACAGAGAGTGGGTCCTGAAAGTTTAGGCAAACTGTGCAAAAGTTGGGACTTTATTTGCTTGTCCATATTCAGCCTCAGAGCTCTATCTTGCTGAAATTTTTAGGGTTCTGCAAAGAGCCCGCTTTAAATATAGATGGGCATTTGTGTGCTTGTTATAAAGATCAGTGTGAACAGGGAGGTGGTCATCTAAAAATGGGACATGATGGCTTTTCATGTGGTTGCTAAATGAAAATGTGACAGCATAGTGCAGGGTGTTAAATTATTCAGTTGTCTATGAGGATAGTCCCATTTACTGCCTTAAAAAATGCAATATATACTCTTTACCTTACTGCTCATAATAGATCTGCTATTGGTGTAGTGGGATCAACCTCCAAAAAGTACTGTACTTGTTTGGGTTTTTTTAAATCTTTTGCAAGGAGCTTGTAATTCGATCAGATTTCATGCTCAGACATTGATCTCTAAATCTACTACAGCCTTTCTTTAAATCTACTGTTCCCTTTTTCTACTTGGCCTATTCAAGGGGAGGAAGGGCAGCCTGAGTGGTTCCCACTCAGGGTTGTGGGGTGGGCAGCAAAAGGCGAGGAGGGAGCCTACACCCCCCATCAGCTCCTTGCGCATCCAGGTAAAGAAACAGGATTGTCAGTACCTTAGGGCAGCCAACTGGCCTGGCTTGTAGGTGAACAGAAATATCACAGGCCTTTCATATTAGAGAAAAAAACCCAACCCAAGTCAAAACAACTTGTCTGAGAATTTCAGCCCTCTCCAATAGGAAACTCATTTGGTAGCATTTGCTCTGGCAGTGACTTGTGCAGGTACACGCTGGGGGAGACTCTTTAACACCATGGTGCTAGGCCAGGAACAGGATAGGGTTTCTGGACACAGGCTTTGCAATGATGAAAAACACCCCCTGCATCTTGTCAAACAAATGCTTCTGGTTTTTGCTTGTCAGGCAATTCAATGTACAATTCAATGTACAATTGAACCCTCGGCTCCCACCTCTGCCCCGTCAGAAACTCTGGCCTTGCCTGCCTCCCTGAATGCCCCGGTGCCTCCCTGCCTCTGTTTGTGAGGTCTGTTAAATGATGCAAAGCTCTATTCTGCAATGCTTGGAGACATTTCCTACTCCCCTGGAAACACAGCTGGAAAAAACCCTGCATGAATGCCTGCTGCTCCAAAACACGTGACTTTGGTTCCACCATGACACCCCAACTCAGCACGTGTGTCTGTTCCAGAAAGCGACTCATGTTTTTGTCAAAAACAAGGGCTGGGAATCCATAAATCTAGGCAGAGATGGTGCTGTGTCTGGTCCTCCTGTCCCTGCTTTCTGCCCTGCTGCCTGCACTGCCACTTCCCTCTCTCCCTCCTGCCTCGCAGATCCCCATCTGCCCAGGGCGAAGGGGGGTTGTCTGCCTTACACCTCTCTGCTTAGCTTCCCGCCTGTGCCAAGGGAGCTGGTATCTAGTAAGTTTATTTAATAAGAACAGAAACCATTTAATGAGCAATGAGGCCAAGAGGCATCCCCATGTGGCCAGGTGGGACTGTTGACTTCCAGTGGCTGCAGGAAGCTGTGCAGGCTCACACCAGCAAAGGAGCTGGTTCCTGCTGCTGCATGGTCTTATTTGCCTGCTGAGTCCTGCCTACTTGAGAGCAGGGCTACCTTTGCCACAGTTGTTTTCAGGCAGACCTGATCCCTCTCAGAGGTTTTTTTCCTCAGTGACACAGCAAAGTTATCACCCAGCCAAGTGCACCTTCACAAAGGGTTTTCTGCAATAGGTGAATTTCTCTCTTATGAGAAAGCCCCTCTGTGAAAGATCTGATTCTTGGTCATTTTTGGTGTGCTGTGTGTGGTACTTTTTTTCTTTAATCAGTTTTAACTTTTGCTAACAGTTCTCTGGTAAGCATCATTAAAGCTCACCACAAAAGCCATAGTAATGACTCTCAGTATGGAGCTACTTCTGGGAGGAACCACAGTCCTGTGGTTCAGCACAGCCTGTCTCTGATTTCTCTCCCTCTGAATCACAGGGCTGTGTCACTGGGAAGGTCATGGGACTGCAGAACATGCCAGTGGCTGGATTTGGGGTTTCTTTCATCATAACCTCAGCTGCTACCTCTCCTTCCTCAGTGGGCTCCTGCAGTTTTTAAAAAATCTAAGCCACATGCAGTGTTGATGTATAACCCTCCAGTCGATATCCTAGGGTCCCAGGAAGCATCCCTTCAGTGTGGATGTCACCAAGTTTGGTACCCACAGATCAGTTCCCATAGTAATGATTATGCTTCCATGAGAGGAGGAAAACCAGAGAAATTTGCAATGTGAAGACTATCACTGGAAGGGAGTAAGTATTAAAAACAGTGTGTACAGCACCATGTAGCACACCACAGGTTTTATGATGTGTATTTTAGGAAGACTTGCATGATTTATGAACCATTCCTTTCCCCATAAGACATGCAGTCATGCCAAAAGCTTGGCGGTGCAAAGTAAAATGGTACCTCACACTATTGCACACATACATATCCCGTGTCAGATTATATTTATTCACACACTCATGAACACATGGAGGCAAGAGGAAAATGAGGTTTTATTGGCTATTTCAAAGAGAATTATCATATCAATATTTTATGGACTATTGAGAAGCAAACATGCATTCTTTTGACCCTCCTTTCTCATCCCCGATGCAACAATGAAAGATGACAAGCAGGGGAAAGGAACAGGACTCAGGCAGACACAATTTCCAGCTTCTCATTTATTCCATGCTGTCACAAATGCCACCATCAGTGGGTATAAAACGATGTTGCTGCTAGCCTATATATGCTGGACAGAGTCACTACTACTGATCAATTCCTGCTTGAGCTGTTGGGAGGACTAACATTAAGGAATCTGATGGAATGTACAGAAGTGTATGTTCTCCTTCAGCCATGTGGTGTAACTCCAGGAGCAAATATGTTGTTTAAAAACATATCTGAAATTCATTTATGACATGAATCCAGAATCTAGCACATTGAATTTTGTATGGCATGACATATATCCCTCTGGAAAGCAAATGTTCAGAACATTAATTCTGCACAAATAAGCATTCAGAAGTCAGGAACCATCAGCTCAGAAATGCATAGGAAATTCTGCATTAGTACATTTGCACCAGTAGTGTACTTAGTTTGACTGACAGCATGCATATCGCACTGCCTTGTCCCAGGACTCAGCAAGCTAGCTAGAGGCAAAACCACATAAAGCAAGATTCACATCACCCAAGTTTAGCTGGGTGAAGATAGCTGTCTGAGTTAGTCCTCTTGGCTCTGTCTTTAATTAGTGGATAGTAACAGATGTCTCCTGTTAGTGACTCACCCCATCTATTTTAAGTTGCCTATTAGAGGTTCCTGTTTCTGTCCCTTTACTAAGGAGAGAGATTAATGATTGCAGTTTAAACAAACAAAGGCTGGTGAGGTGAAGCCCACCCTGAGATGTATATCCAGTGAAAGACAGAAGGTGATTACAGAGAAAGTAGAAGTTTGGTTCTCTAGTCCTTGGCCTCATACATCAAAAGGGCTAGGATCCATTTGTTGTCCCTGAGGTGCAGCATGGGCTGTGTACACATCTCACCCTTCAGATCAGGGTAACTGCACCCACTCTGTCTATTAAGAGATGGCCCCTGCCCAGTGCTAACCACAGACTGGTCCTGGATACCATCCAGGAGAGTGCTGTGGAGTGTGAGTCTGAATCATGCTACTTAACCCCACTGACAGTGAAGAAAATCCTGGGAGAGGAGCCATGACCCAGCACTGCTTAGTTTACTGGGGGAGGTGTAGCTGGAACATCCAAACCAGGACCCTGCTACATGGAAAGTCACAGCAACCAGTGTGACATTATTGTAGAATCATAGAATGCCAGGTTGGAAGGGACCTCAAGGATCATCTAGTCCAACCTTTCAAGGTAGAAAAATACAGTCTAAATGAGATGGCTCAGCACCCTGTCAAGCTGAGTCTTAACACTGTCTAATGTAAGGGATTCCACTACTGCCCTTGGGAGACTATTCCAATGTTTAATTGTTTTCATTGTAAAGAATTTTCTTCTGGACTCCAATCAAAATCTCCTTAAGAGCAACTTGCAACCATTCCCCCTTGTTTTTCCCATGTGACTCCTTGTAAAAAGGGAGTTTCCATCCTCTTGATAGCCACCCTTTATGTACTGTTACATGGTGATAAGGTCTCCCCTAAGCCTTCTCTTCTCAAGGCTGAACAATCCCAGTTTTCTCAGCCTTTCTTCATACTGCAGGTCTTCCAGTCCCCTGGTCATCCTCTAGGCCCTTCTCTGGACCCTTTCCAACCTGTCCGTGTCTTTTTTTGTATAGGGGGGACCAAAACTGAAAGCAGTACACAAGGTGTGGCCTGACCAGTGCAGAATAAAGTGGGACAATTACTTCTTTATCTCTGCTGGTGATGCCCCTTTTGCTATAACCCAGCATCCTGCCTGCTCTCTTTGCCACTGCAGCCACTGCTCACTCATATTGAGTCTGCTGTCCACCAAGATCCCCAGGTCTCTCTCCATAGGGCTGCTCTCAAGCCAGGTGGATCCCAGTCTGAGCTGCATTTCTGGGTTATGTATTCCCAGGTATGTCTGGTAGATAAGGAAGTGACTAAGAAATTTGCTGTAACTTGGGCAGCACAAGTGATGGCCATAATTCAAAAGAAAAACCCACACAGGTGGTGAAGACCTGGGTCATACACAGAGCACAGCTATTCTGGGCCTGGTGAGGCTAACAGCCAGACCCAGCGTTTTCTGGCAATATGCTCAGGAACAGTGGCTTGATGTTCAGTTTAGATGTACAGTCACTTCTTGTCTCCATAACCACAGCAGGTTGGAGCAGCTGAGTGAGGAACATCACACAACGCAGCACTCCATCTGCATGGTCCTTCTCCATCTGAGCAACATTCAGGAACCAAACTGCCCCAAAGGTAAGGTAAGACGGAGGAGGAGCCAAACACCCTGTGGGGCTGTGGATGTGAGAATTGCTTTCTGAATGCTCTCCATGCTCTTTTCCAGGCGGGTCCATGTTCCCAGGCACAAAGGTGACCAACCGATCAGGAGTTTTCATCTCTCAGTGCCCTTAAGCCTTGCTGCAGGAAGGCAGATGCACCAAAGGGAGAGGAGAAAGGTAGCTGCCAAGATGTGAGCACCCCGAGGACTTCGTGAGCTGCACAAGGAGGAGGCAGCCCAGCCAGGGCTGGTTTCCTGATGGCGGAAACAAGACCGCGGCCCGCGGAGCGCTGCCACCTCGCAGCAGCTTGGGCCAGAATGCATTTTGTCCTGTGATAAAGAAATTAACCGATTACATCTGAACATGGAAAATATGATTCATCCAGTCTCCAAAGCACCGGTTCCTCCATTCACCAAGCTTGAAACGTGCGGATCGCTGTCTGCAGCCGCGCTGCTACTGCAGTGGCCCCATGGCGTCTCTGGGGAGCTGTCTGTCGGGCTCCATCTTCTCCCAGCCTGTCTCCGTTCTTTCCAAGCACGGATGACAGGCTCCGGTACGTGCTACCACGGCACGGGGGAACATTTGGAAGGGGCGGGCAGCTGCGGGGACGCCCGGGGTGCTGCCGGTGCTGGCCTGTTGCGCTGTGTGAGCTCCCCCTGGTGCCCACCAACCTCCCCGGTGTCCCGGGGAAACACCCGAGTTCCACTCATCCTGCTCTCCTCTCGGCCTGCCATTTTCTCCCAGGGCTGTGGTGTAACATGAGTGCTTACAATACTACCCAAACCCAGGCTTGCTGCTTCTCTTTGGCGAAAATCAGGTTTGGTGCTTTGCGTGTCGAAGTGCTCCTGAGGGCAGATAGCGCACAGGGGATGTGCAGGGGAAATGATGACTTGCTTTACTTGTGTGGATAAAGGTAACGTCCCGTTTGCCACGGCGCGAAGGTTTCCTGTAGTAACACCATTGTGGTTAAGTCTGTGTTCAAAAGGAGAATGCTGAAGTTACTTCATTTGCTTCCTGAGTGTGCACAATTGAAAGTATTAATTATTTTATTGAAGATACAGGAGCCACATCCAAAGCATCTGTATGATCCCACTTGTAGCTCAGGTTTAGCCATATATATCATCTAGTTTAGTGTTGGGCAAATGAACAATTCTTACTTCTTATCTACCTTTTGATACAGCTTTTCTGGTCCACCTTTTCTGTGTTTGGTCAAAGTATTTTTGACTTAACAACAGTCATATGAATTTGCAGCAGAAATGCTGTAGAGCTTTGCATTACTCGCAGAAGTTAGAGGGAGCTTTAACTGGGGTAAGAGAGACAGATAAGAACTGAGAAATTGTAGTAGAAGCTCTAATGCTTGAAATTTTTCATTCATATCTGATTCATTAACTGATTTTTGTTGTCATAGAAGCCTCAGGATCCATCAAGGACTCAGACCTTTTAGATTTCTATTAAAGCACCATCATTTCATGTGATACCATAAGAAATAAGTAGCTCATTGTTCAAGTGTGAAGGAACAGACAGCACATAATCATATTAGAGCAAATTAATTTTATAACTGCCTGTCAGCCAAGCTGTTGATGCACAATGTAACATTGCTATACTAAGCTTCAGCGAGGATGGATTAACTTAAGGCAGGTTTACTCTTCCTTTGGGCAAGTCTGAGGGCTTAACCTGCCCCCTCACCTCAAATATTTTCATAGCAAAATCATATGGAAATAGAAGAATTTAATTCCATTTCCTTCCTACATTTTCACCCAAGCCATGTGCTGTCACCCCTTTGTTGGAAGCAAACTAGGTCATGACAGGGACCTTCTTTGAAATCCCAACCTCTGTCAATGAAATTCCCAGTGATGAAGCCTGAAGATGGGGATGGTGTGAGATAATCCAGGGGGCTGGGTACTGAAAGACATGTTCCTGTGTATGTGTTACTCTGCTTGCTTTGCAATGGTAAGTGGTAGCCAGGGACAGAAAGGTGGTGAAAAACAATGTAGAAACAGATGATAAATATTTTGAGAAGAGCATGTGCCCTGTGAATATTACACACAACAAGTGCAGCATCCCAGCAGATTGGCAGCAGCTGCTAAGGCCACTGCTTCTGGATTCACCCTCAACTATGTGCCCATGCCCCAAGTCCCAGAAAAGTGAGGGAGTGACATTAAAGAACTGAAGTCTGGTCGTTTATATGTCTGTCTTTAGAAGACTGAACTCCCATTTCTAGGTCTACCTTGGCCTCCTGTATGCTTTTGGGAACACAGTTTAAAGGGACATTTTCTGAATAATGCATTGGAGGCTTCATTTGATAGAGCTTTCATCAGTATCTGTGAATGAAATCCTAGAAGCTGGTCTGTGAGAAGGTATTTTAACTTGTGTTTGATGGAGGGACATAGGAGAGCTTCCCAACCCAGTCAGAACAATGCCTGGACGCTGGTATTCCTTTTTTGCTCTCCATGACTTAATTTCCATCAGAAGTAATCCTTCATATTGGGAGAGAGAGACAGCTTGCTCCACTCAGGTCTCCATCATCTGGACCAACCCCAACTTAGCCTGCCTAAGATGAGGCTAAAATACCTACTGATGCTGATGGAATAGCTTGAGCATAAAGTGAGCTTCTGCTAGGGCACTCAGGATTAGTTAAGGGAAACTGCTCATAAGGAAGTAGAGAGAGAGCCCTAGAGACATTAAATAATTTAGTTACACAGTCTGGTTTGGGTGTTTAAATGCATGCAGGGATTAACACCTTAACACTGTCCACCCAAAATCAAAATGTCATCTTAATAAAGTTTACAAAAGTTTATGCAAATATTGGAAGTGGAAGATTAAAGAAAGATTATTGGAAATAGAGACCTTGAATGAGTAAAGGAATTTTATAACTTGTTACTGTTACTTTGACCTTTTAATATGTTTCCCTAAGTTTTATTATGAAACAATATTATGTTTGGAAAGGAGGTGTATGACCTGTGAGGTAGTGTTCAGTAGGGAAGATTGCATAAGCAGTGAGGAACCAGATAGGTCCCACTTCCACATTGGGTAGTGTAAATTAAATAAAATTTTATTCATCTGCTTTCCTAGCTCAGCTTTGCTCTCCATGACCCAGCACACACACACACACAAAGCAGACATGAGGTTGTAAGTTTGTGCAGTTCTGATGGGAGAACAAATGGCCAAATCCTTTTCTTTATAAGCACACCTGACTTCTTCCTTCCTTTATAAAGCAGGAGGTTGGGAATGCAATCACTGACACTCTTGTCAAGCAAGACCACTAGGTTAGATGACCCTTTTAGCTTAAATCTTTTTCTGGTTTTGGTCGAAGTACTACTGTCGTCCTTACAAGTAGTATTTCCTGCTGATTGTGTTTATTTGGTATAGCATGGACATGAGGCTCTTTAAAAGAACATGTAGTGATCTCTTCCCTCAGTGACAGAATCTCAGGCGGTGCCTTCAGTGTTACCCTACACTAGTAAGATCAATCCTCAGGCCGTACGATTTTGCTTGTAGATAGGTATTCTCCATTGGCTCCCCACTTGCACAGCTCTGGGAGTATCCCTTGGGCCTTTCTGTTACCTTTCCCTCTGAACCAAAACTAAACCTGTTGTCCAGAAGCTTAATACATTATGGTACTCAACAAAGTATAGTATTGGGATGGTAAGTCCCTTGCTGCTCATCTGCATTGGCTTAGTGTCAGAAGGTAGGTGTTTCTCATTGTGTTCAAGCAGATCCCATGCCTGTTGCTGTTAGACCCTTTATAGAATCATGGAATTGTTTGGAAGAAGCCTTTAAGATTGTCAAGTTCAACTGTTAACCCAGCACAGCCAGGTAATCACTAAAACATGTCTCTCAGCGCTACATCTATGTGTCTTAAATACCTTCAGGGATGGTGACTCCATCACTTCCCTGGGCAGCCTGTTCCAGTTCTTCACTATCATTTCTGTGAAGAATTTTTTCCTAATATCCAACCTAACCCTCCCCTGGCACAACTGGAGGCTGTTTCCTCTTGTTCTGTCATTTGTTACTCAGGAGAAGAGACAGACCACCTCACTACAACCTCCTTTCAAGTCTCCCTTGAGCCTCCTTTTCTCCAGGCTGAACAACCCTCAACCACTCCTCATAAGACTTGTTCTCTAGACTCTTCACCAGCTTCACTGCCTTTCTTTGGACATGCTCCAGCATCTCAATGCCCTTCTTGTCATGATGGGCACCTACACAGTATTTGAGGTGCAGCCTCACCAGTGCTGACTACAGGGGGATGATCACTTCCCTAGTCCTGCTGGTCACACTATTTCTGATGCAGGTCAGGATGCTGTTGGCCTTCCTGGCCACCTGGCCACACTGCTGGCTTGTATTCAGCTGGCTATTGCCCAGCCCCCCCAGGTCCTTTTCTAACAGGCAGCTTTCCAGCCACTCTTCCCCAAGCCTATCGTGTTGCATGGGGTTGTGGTGACCCAAGTACAGGATCCAGCACTTGACCTTGTTGAGCCTCATAAACTTGGCCTCAGCCCATCAATCCAGCATGTCCAGATGCCTCTGTAGATCCTCCCTACTCTCAAGCAGATCAACACTCCCACCCAACTAAGTGTCATCTGCAAATTTACTGAGGGTGCCCTTGATCCCCTCATACAGATCATTGATGAAGACATTAAAGAGAACAGTCCCCAATACTGAGCCCTGAAGAACACCACTTGTGACCAGCTGCCAACTGGATTTAACTCCATTCACCACAGCTCTTTGGGCCCGGCTTTCTAGACAGTATTTTCTTCAGTGAAGCTGGATAAATGGGACATCATGAATCACCCTCAATTCATAGCGAGTCTGTCTGCATGTATCTATGAAGTGCTGGGGACTGAGTTTTGGGCCCCGAGTTGGAGTTGACCTGGGGATGAGTCACAACCTGGCAGGATGTTTTGTTTCCCCCACTGGCTTCAGATTCCAGAGACAGAACCTGGCCCACCTGTGTTTCTGTGGCTCTGCCCCCACCCAGGTGGTCATGGTTGGGGTGATGGACGAGGCGAGGACTATATCAACCAGGAGCCAATCAATTGGTAGGGTTTCCTGTTGGGTGTAGCTTCTGTTTGGGCTGGTTGCATCTTGCTGAGCTCTCTTGGTGGTGTCCTTCCATGTGAAGGGCCACTGAGGGAGCTACCTCTGTTCGTTGTGTCCAGCAAGAAATGCTGGCACCACAGGGGGCAGTGGAAGAGCTGGGCTCACAGGAACCTGTGGCAGGATTGTTGAAAGAAGACTTCTGAGGGGATGGTGCTGAGTTCAACATTGGTCTGTGTGATCAGGCAACTAATGGCAGCGTAAAATGTTGATGGCTGAAATGACACAACAAACTACTACTACTATTTCCTCCATTTGTGCATAACTGTGAGACCAGGGGAGTTCTGGCATGGAAGTGCACTTGCCTGTGTTTTATGAGTCTTTATTGGAAATCTCTGGGCTCATTTTCTCTGAAGCACTCATCTTTATAGTATTATTACTACTCTTTGGAGTCTAATTATTTTTAAATCTTAGTTAAAGATTCTGATAGCAAAGACGTGGTATCCTGACTTTACTGCATCTTTAAAAAGATTAATTTGCTTCTCTTACTGCTGTATTTGGTTTCCTAAAAGTGATGTTCCTTG
The DNA here is from genome assembly GCA_013401335.1 of Brachypteracias leptosomus. NCBI lineage: Eukaryota > Metazoa > Chordata > Aves > Coraciiformes > Brachypteraciidae > Brachypteracias > Brachypteracias leptosomus. The sequence continues at coordinate 147,745 of VYZX01010001.1, read as the reverse complement.
ACTGGTAGTAAATAATATGCTACTTGTAGTTTCAGAATAGATGCTGCTGGTTGTCTAAGGGCTAATTCTTATGGGCTAAAACTCAATAGGGAAATATAAAAGAAAGACAAGCATTTTCTGTGCAAATACTGTAACCACTAGTGGACATGTTAGTATCAACTGTATCAAGCTCTTCAGGTTATATTCCTCTTTTGCAATTATGTCCACCTCAAGATAGTATTTGCTGTAGCAATTTCTTGCCTGGACATATGCTTCATTTTCAAATTGGTCTTTAAAATCCTGTGCTCGCACCTTGAAAATCTTCTCTTTGGTCTTGATTGCATCACAGATTAGAGATATGCAACATTCTTGCTAGGTGTGCAGTGTGCTTCAGCTAAACACATTGACAACCCGCAGCAGTTGCAAATCTTTTTTTTTCCTCCTGTCAGAGTGCAGTTTTGTCTCTTTTGATCCTTGTCCAACTTGAGCTCTCTCTGATAACATCAGTGCTCCAGTTGCCACTTGAGCAGCCTCTTCTGGGAATATGGTTGTATGGCAATATTTCAGTTTTTCTTTGAAAGTTGACAGTGTCCTTTATATATTGCAAGCTCTTGCTCCAGTGTCCTAGAATCAGTCCTCGTTCCCTCCTCTCCTGAGCCACTGTTATTACTGATGAACTTGTTATAATCTTTATAGATGACCAATCTTATTATGTTTTTCCAATACTTTGTGGAGAGAAAAATTATGTTTTTAGGTACTTTGTTTCATCTGGATTGTGTCTGATGCCTCCTCCTCTCATAGATGACCCTATGCTGCATCTGTACTTGTACAGTTTGTTGTGCTCTAGTTTTATGTTACACTCCCTATCACTTGTGAATAGTGCTAATGATTTTCCTTGTGCTTCTTTCTAATTTTACTAGAGCTAATGACCTGGCTCCCCTCTGTCCCACTATACATTTTTCTTGAACAGCTGTTGGGACAAAGAATATTCTGTTGAGATGAAATCTTTCAAACTGGACTGGAAAATGGTCATCTGACAACTCCTTGTCTAGTCGGAACAGCAGTAGCAGGTACAGTAATACTCAGTATGCAGCTGGTGAGGAAGAGTTTTTGTCCAGAGGTGTTGCCCTGTACCCAGGACTAAACTATAGCAGTTGCCCTATCAGCTGATGACCCCTCTCCCAGCAAAGGAGGGGGATCAGGAGAAGGAGAGGAGGCCTGTGGGTTGAAATGAAAATGAATTTAACAAAACAACTGAAATGATACCAATATGAAGTATACAAAGTTATACTCAGTCCAGCAAATGTGTGTCAGTCACAGTAAACAGAAAGGCAGAGGGAGCAGAATAAGTAAGCTCCTTGGAGTAGGAGCAGCAGTGGGAGCAGCCTCCATCCTCAGCAAACTTCCCCCTTTATAATGAGTGTGACATTTCTGGTATGGGATACACCTGTGAGAAAACTCAAGTCAGCTGCCCTGGTTGACTCCCAACTGCTAAAGGCCTGCAGACCATGGCTGGTCTGTGATTCTGCCCCAGCAAAACCAGTACAGATATTTTTCTTGGAAACAAATGAATCAAAATAGCTCAGTCTCTGTGCTTCACTGTATTTGAGATGAGAGACGTGTGCTTCACCTTCTTACCTAGAATAGTTTAGAAAATGAGATTGGTTTTAGATTGCAGACTATTTATTTCCTTCAGATGCTGTAAAGATCAGCCCCACTATCTCCTTACACTGAGCTCAAGCAAAAGGAGGAATAACAGATGAGAGCCAAACTAAAGTCTTGACACGGATGCATGCTGTTTCCTTTGTAACATGGGGCATTTGCATAGCTTGGTTGAAAGGCAGCTTGCATACCCCTGAGCCTTCACAAATGGTGTAGGAACCTTCCCTTTGTAGTCACAGGGGCTTGGGAGCCTTCATAGCCTAAGCCTGTGCTAACTACTAGTAAAGAAATTTGAAGAGGTGTGTAAAGTCCCTCTGACAAAAGTTACTGCTCAAAGGACCTCTAGTCATTTCACATATTTCCAGGGGCTTCATATTAGCCATGCTTGGCATTTCCAGGAGAGATGTCTCATGAGGATGGTGGCCAGCACGTACTGCTCAAAGGGGCAACACTCTGGGGCCACATGGACCTCCTGGCTACTTTTATACCATGGAGACAGATTGGACCCCTAAACAGCCTTAGATTATGGGGGAATCAAACGTGGTTTAGAGCTTCCTGTCCCAAAAGCCTGAGAATGTCCCAAATGACTGAGAATTAGCTCTGTGGTTTCTAGGTCTGTCTGTGGAGTCTGGTATTAGTCTCCAAAAACTTTCCCAAATCATCCTTGGAAAACAACAAGGAGAGGGTTATAAGGAAGCTGGTGCCAGGCCTTTAACATTCTCGAGTCTACCCAGGAGAAAAATAATGCCAAAACCATTCAAACAATTCAATTCTGCACATAAATCTACACTACTCAGCAGTACATCATGCTAAATGTAAGTAGTGATTCGTTCAACATCCCAGAATTCATCATGCACCTCCATCCCAGCCTCAAGGAGTGTTCAGCCAAGTGACATGATGAAATTTTGCATGTACTGTTGTGATCCTACTCCTTGACATCACTTGGAGACTATGAAAACCTTCACCCATACAAATACTGTGTGAGAGCATGACCTCACTTGGGGAGAAGTGCAGCGTGATCAGACTTATCCGTTGAGGAACTTGGACAAAGCAGATGTGGAAATTCCAATCTGGAAAATACCTTGCAGGTCACTAAAGTCAGGCCTCTGTACTTGCAGGAAGCTGTGCCACGAATCTCATCTCAGCCTCATTCTAAAGCTAAGTAGGGGGTTTGTCCTTTCTCCATTCCTGTTTTGGAAACTTTTTAATCTGACATGAAAATTACTGCTTATATTTGCACCCACATATCTTTATGCAATTGAGGCAGATTTGTGATGAAGCAACACATTATGACTCATTTATTCTTCTCTTAATACAGAAGCTTAAAATTTATGTAAAAATAAGAGATAGGTGCCCAGCAAAAGTATTATGTAAAATGTGGAGTTGAAATAGAATGTATCTGGCTTCTAGGTTTACAAGAGCCTTCCAAACCATTCCTTTGCAGGATTAATTTGTATGGATTAGAAAAATGAATGAAGGTACCACACTACTTAGCCTGGTTTTGGTTTATGATTAAACTTGAGAAAATTCCTATTGTGTTCTTCTGACAAACGCTCTGTCCTCCCCTGGTGTCATGGACATGTTACCAAAAAGTGGATTTATTGCAAGTAACAGCACCAAAATACACCCAACCTTAGTGCTCTCTCCACTATTTTTTTATGTCACATTCGAAAGATCAATGTGAGCAATAATTTATAAAAGCATTTGAAAAAAAGCCCTTTTTGAGAAAAATTTACAATCTGAAGCACTGATTTTCAAACTTTTTTCCTGGTGACCTTGTTCTTCCATGGTCTCAAGTGTCAATGTGACTGGCATGAGTGCTTCCAAGCTCACAGCTCCAGGAGAGGGAATCATTGACCTAGAAACACTGTCTGGCCAGCAGCTCTGAGGCAACCCCCTTGCTTATTATTTATTTGTATTGCAGGAAGTCCTAGAGAGGTGCTACAGGGTCAGGTCGCAGCATGGCAGCTGGCAGTCAGTGACAAGGAGGGGAGGATGTGGCATGCTGACCACAGCAAAGTTGGCTCGCCATTACAAGGCTTAGGGTAGGCAATGCAGCAGAGGGGTGTTTAAGGGAACTTTAGAGAGGTCAATGCTGCTCTGCTGAAGGGCTGTTGTAGGGATTTTCTTCACAGAAGTTATATGGCAGGACAGGAAGCATTTTTGTATCTGCTAGAAAATATTTGCAATTATTGTACAATACTGGGGGAACTGTGTGATGACAGGAGTTCCTCCAGATGACCAACATATTACACTCTGCTTACTCTGTGCAAGGTCTGGAAAAGAATTGGTCTTCTACTTTTCTTTCTAGCTTCTCTACATCTCAACAGTATCACAACAAGATTATTTTCAGTTACAATGTGACCAGAGACATTTTGGTAGAAAATCTTACACTACACAGGAAACACTCCCAGTACTCATAGTTCCAGATTGCATCTTCCTCAAATTTGCTCTAGCACACTGCATGCTTTATATAACAAATGCTACTTTAAATGAAAAGTATTAGACCAAAATAAAACATGATGATTTTTTTCAGATTAATTTTTCTTGAACAGAGGCTCATAGCAATGAGGTTAATATTGGAAACAATCTAGCCCTATAGTTTCTCGTGTATACAAATTGGGAAATAATCATGCTGAAAAAGGAGTAAGAGAAATAACAGATATAGGCAAAGGGTGAACTGGACCTGAAACTGTAATATGAAGTAGCTTTAAAAAGCTGACCATAAGTTTCAGTTGCAAATGTAGAGCCTAAAAGGCCTGAAAGCATAGCAAATGTCAGAAGGATAAAAAATAACTTGCAGGTATTTGAGCAATGTTGCCACTGGAGATGAAGATAAATTCTTTGGCTCCCCTTAGCCAGTGAAAAAAGGCAAAAAAGGAAGAATACTAAGGGGTATCCTTGCCTTGGTTGCAGCGACCATGAGATGATGGAGTTTAGGATCTCATGTGGCAGAAACAGAATACTAAGCAGAATCACAACCCTGGACTTCAGTAGGGCCAACTTTGGCCTTTTCAAGCAATTGCTAGGGGAAATCCCATGGGACAGGATGCTAGAAGGTAAAGGGGCCCAAGATAGTTGGTTAGCATTCAAGGACCACTTCTTCCAAGCTCAAGATCAGAGCATCCCAACAGGTAGGAAGTCAAGAAAGGGAACCAGGAGACTTGCATGGTTAAACAGGGAACTGCTGGGCAAACTGAAGCGGAAGAAGAGAGTTTGCAGATCATAGAAGGAGGGGCTGGCCACTTGGGAGGAATATAAGACTGTTGTCAGAGGATGTAGGGTGGCAACTAGGAAAGTTAAGGCCTCCTTGGAATTCAACCTTGCAAGAGAGGTCAAGGACAACAGAAAGGGCTTCTTCAAATACATTGCAGATAAAACTAACACTAGAGGCAATGTAGGCCCACTG
>VYZX01010001.1:83411-142079 GCA_013401335.1 Brachypteracias leptosomus | reverse complement strand
CATCTCCCTTATGAGGAAAGGCTGAGGGAGCTGGGTCTCTTTAGCTTGGAGAAGAGGAGACTGAGGGGTGACCTCATTAACGTTTATGAATACATTAAGGGTGAATGTCAGGAGGATGGAGCCAGGTTCTTCTCAGTGACATCCAATGATAGGATAAGGGGCAATGGGTGCAAGCTGGAACATAGCAGGTTCCACATAAATATGAGAAGAAACTTCTTCACAGTGAGGGTGACAGAGGACTGGAACAGGCTGCCCAGGGAGGTCGTGGAGTCTCCTTCTCTGAACACATTCAAAGCCCACCTGGACATGTTCATGTGTGACCTGATCTAGGTGATCCTGCTCCGGTGGGGGGATTGGACTAGATGATCTTCTGAGGTCCCTTCCAATCCCTAACATTCTGTGATTCTTGGGTAAGAAATGCAGTGGCTACAAGAAGAAATATATAAAGCTGAGCGTCATGGAGAATGTTTTCTGGCAGAAAGCTGTACAAAGATGGGGTGATCTGTGCAGAAACTGATTAGACCTCAGGTGACTCCTGTAATCATGATGGGTTTGTCTCTTAGTGTATGACATCTGACCAGGATGGAACATGAGAGAATATACAAGAAGTTAGCATGGAGATGGGCCAGAACTGTGAGAAGAGCTGATCAGTTGCCCATCACAAAAATACCTTCTCCTGTCATGCTCCTGCTTGATGTGCCATTTCACACAAGAAAAGAACAAAATCGTGAAAATGAATAAGATAAAATAATTCCAGAAGAATGCAAAGTACTGGATCTAAGACTGAATAAGGAGAAACAGATGACAAAATATATTGTTGACCACTGTGATAAGAAATTCTGTAGACAGGATGTGCCACATGAAGATGTGCAAAATCATCAGGAACCATGGTTCCTATAAAGGAAACAAAACAGGAAACATGTCATGAATCATCAGCAAGCAGGCCCTGGACAGGTTACATGGCTCAATCCTGAATGAAATTACTAATTTACCAGGGTTGAGGAGAAGATATTTAGATAGCATCATAACATTATGACACAAGCTTAGAAGAGACAGACTGAAAATTCAGGCTGATCATGTCTGCTGGGCAACAACATGTGAGAAAGAGAAGTTAGAACTGTCAGAGTGTTGGATGCCTCATTAAATAAACAGTCCCAGACACCGATTAAGGAGCAGATTCAAAAAGATGAGCATGCATGGACACTTAAGAAGCCTCGAGATAAGTTGACTGGCACATAGTTAGCAGTAACAATCGGGATAAGCTGACTGTCACGCTGTTAGCAGTGACAATCTCTCTGCAGGCAGCTATTTCATCAGTACCCTACCTGTAATCCCCAGCTAATTACCCACTGGCTTGCATCTCTGATTTGTACTAAAGTGCCCTGTGTCCATTTATTACTGGCACTGTTTAGCAGAACTCAGATGTGGGAGATGGGGTCAGATTGGGCTTTTGGTCAAGCTGAGCCATCCCTGTAGTATGCAGGGAAAAAAAGGAAAGGAAAAAAACAAAAAGGCAAGAAGTGTGACAGAAATCCCACAGGCTGACATAATATTCCAGTTCCAGTTAAACCAATTGAAACTGGTGAAAGTGAACTGGGGTTTCAAACTAAAGCATTTTCATCTGTAGCTGAACAGTCCTTATTCGGCGATTCTTTACATTTGATGAAGTTCAGTGTAATTCAGTTAGCTGTTGCTTTTCATTATGAGTCACCTTATATAAGGTGAAGAACAGCCCCTGCCTCACCTGCTAGCTAGCTCTTTCCTTTATTATAGCAGTGACCTCTAGTGTACAGCTCTCAGTATCCAGACCTGGCATTTCCAGCTTACAGAGCAAGACCATTTCCTATCTCATGGGAAGGAAGTAGCCTTACAAAATGACCTTTCTGTTTATTTTAGATTCCTTTCAAACAGAATAAAAAACGTTCCCTTGAGATTTTGATAATCAATAGGAGAGCAACAGCAGCTTGTTGGATCTGTGGCTGTCCAGGCCTTGTGCTCTAAAGCCTTTTCATTTTGGTGTGGCTCAGGGAGAAATTTTGCAGCCTGCAACACTGCTTGTACTGTTATTTTATATTTTGATAAAGTATATTGCCTGCACATTAATAAATCTTTGTTAGAAAGCTAAATCTCAGGTGCATTTTGGTGCAGGACATACTAATCTAGTGCCTAGTAGGTAAAGTCAGCTGGGATTTTTTGGAATGAAATGTGCTAATTACTTGTAAGATGAGTTATGTTTAATTTGTTTCTGCTGTAGAAATTCCAAGGGAATCACTAAAAGAAACAGTAATTATCCTTCTCCAGCTCTGAGCTTTGTCTTTGATGGAGGCCAACCCAGGACATTTCACCACTTGTATTTCTGTAGAAATATTGTGCACTTCATTGTGTGATGCTTCTTGACACCACCTTCCTAGTCAGTGAGGATGGAGGTTGTCCTGTCCTGCTGCAGCTTCCTGAAGGGAGTCCTCTCACACAAGCTAGTTACCTGCTAGTGCAGGGGTAAAGTGACTTGGGGGAGATCAGAGAGGTGACCCTGAGCTCTCCCTCCGTGGAACACTGGAGGCTGCCAGAGAACTAGATCTTCTGGATCACCCAGAAGCCCTACAGACACCCCATCCTTATCTGCTCTGCAAGCAGAACTGGATGGTGCTTGGAGAGGAGCTTGCCAGTGGCAAGTGATAGGCACCAGGGATCTCTCCAGACCTCTCTCTTAGCCATAGAGAGGCTGGGATACAGGGCTGGGACCACCAGAATGGGTATGTAGCCATGCAGCTTTCAGGCCCACAAAGCTAGCCCAGGATTTGCCCCTGACAGAGTGAGTCCCATCATCCAAGGTGTGATGGTATAATCACATCTTCTGGGGTTATGGCAGCACAGGGCACCTCTGGGCTCTCACAACAAAATTTCCCCAATTTCACTTTCATACTCACAGGCTGTCAGTAATTGCCAACACTAATTTAGCCTAAGGACAAAATTAACGACGTCAGGAAAACAACTCTTCCTAAAAATACAATTGTATTTCTATCTGTCCATTTTGACAAGTCAGTAATCAAATCCGTTCAATAGTCACAGATCTTTCAACATAACTGATAAAGAGAATCCATATCCAAGTAATGAGGAGGTGAATGGTGGCTGGTAGGGTCTGTGTGTTGTTATAAAGGAGCTAACCTCACCTGTAAATTGCTTTCTAGTTGGTGAAGTTACAGAAATTCATAGAGGAAGGGGTCAGGAGCTTGCAGGAAAGTGAAGAAAACACAATTCAATAAAGTTGGCTTCCTGCTGCAAAACATCCAGCCTTACTGCTGAAGTGTTCCAAAAATAGACAAGCTTGCTCATTAGCCTTATGAACATTTAAATAGGAGAGGGATTGTTACCCAAATTATATCCCTTAAAAGGGACTTTCACACTGGGGTAAACTTAAAAAAGAACATTTACGCAAAAAGCAATTTTCTTTGCCTGCAGTCTTCTGTATTCCCCTAACTCTCATTGGAATAAAAAACTTCCTCCCTCTCCAGCCTGATTCTCTTTTTTTTTTTTCCTTAATCCAGCTGTGAAATCATAAAGCTCAGTGTTTATGACAATAGTTTGCTACCATGGAAACAGTTATGTCGTCATAAATTTAGCCTTATGATATGACCTCCCTGGCTGAAGGAACAAGTCAAAAGGGAAGATATGTTAGAAATGAGACCTTGTTAAACTAGAAATGCTTATTTTAAATCCTTTTGTGTAACACACTCAGCAGCTTTTTAATAAAAGGACCTTTGATACTAACTGTGTACCTAATTACATACTGCTTTATTATGCTGTTTGAATTGCTTTGAATGTCACCTTTGAATGCGAGCTGTCTTTTTATTGTTGAACATTTAGAATTCCCAGCATCTTAACACAGCACTCAAGTGATTTCTACAACTTCAGGTCCTTGTTCTTCTGCACAGTTTACTGTGCCCTGTGGTTTTACTTGTTTTCTTCTTTTCAAACAGAATGAAACTTTTCAAAAAGGAAAAGAAAATTCTATTATTGTGCAGTTGTTGGAATGAATCTATGGGATTCTGGGACACCTCCTGCTACCACACAGTACGTGCGGTCCTCTCATTATCACTGTGCAGAGGAAGGGGGTTTTGTGCATTAGTATAGCCAGACATCTAAAATATGACAGGCATCTGTCACGTCTTGCCACAATATCCTCTGCCTCCAAGTGAGATAACCTACACATGCACACATGCACATGTGGTTTCTAATACGGAAGGTGCTGTCTAAGTATAAAAACTAAACAGCAAAAGGCCTGATGAAAAACAAAAGCAGCCTGACCCTCCCTACACAGAAGCAGACATAAAATTTGACAGCCGAAGCCATATGCAATCTAGTCCTCCTGTGTCCTTGCTCACTGAGCCTATAAGATGTTTTCCCGCAGACCTCTTCCTTTCCAGTGAGTGAACCCGTCTGCCTTTGTCACGCAAGCCGAGTGGTTTTGGGGACCCACAGACCATCACAGGGCTCCAAGGGGCTACCAGCTCACCAGCCTCTGCAGAAGGGAGCTGTGGGAGGAGGCTACTGCATAGCACAACCTTCCCCCTGCATAGTTAAATTAAAACCAACTTTCAGAAAATTCACGTTACAATGTTTGGGAAAAAAACCTAAGTCCTGAAGTCAGGAAAAGGGATACACATTTTTCCTCAGCATTTTGAAATAACAACCTGCCATTTCTGCAAGAGAGAGAGTTCAGCTCCAATGTGGGGCAGAGGGGTCCACTGAAGTTGTAACATTGTGGGAAGACTCCTCTGCACCTCTCTGTGCTGGCTGATGTGTTGCTTTGGATCTCCACTCAGAAGATATCCACATTAATTTCATCAGAATACCTATGATATAAACCAACAAAAATTTGAAGCCTATGTAAGCAAGATGACTAACGTTTTAAAGTGCCTATAGTTATAAGTAAGCAAATCCTGATGAGGTTAGCCAAGTTGAAAATCCTCTTTACAATAATTACATTAAATAATATGTGGGAAGTGTTATCAGAGAGGTGATGGGGCAAAGCTCCAGTGGGTAGAATGGGGAGGGGGCTTTGAATGCCCAGCTAGTACCAGCCAGGGCGCTGGGACCCTGTGGCTGCAGGAGATGGTGGGGCTGCACTGCTGTACATGATCAGCCTGGCTGTGGTCTGCCCATGCTAGCTTCAGCTGGGAGAACAGACCTGCCTGAACTACATGGTCTGTCCCATCTATTTTCACCAATTTTGTCAGCTCTGCACATTTTCTCTAAAAATACATATAATTTTATCCTAGTTTTCTCTTCTGTCCCCTGCTTGTTATTTTGTCATCAATAAATGTTTAGTGCAATGGTCTGTGCAATTGCAGAAATACTCTCCTACACCTCACTGACTTCTTTGGACATCTTCCTACTCCCCTTGAACTTTCTCAGTTTCACCTTCTTCAATTGTCAGATTTTTTAGAAATTTTTGTCTTTTTTAAAAAAAATTCTCTTTTTGTTTCCTCCATTTTTCTTGTCATTTCTGACAGAAGGATGCCTCAGATAGATGAATGTCATGTTCACACCAAGGCCCACCTGTGGCGGTCTGGCTCAGGAAAAGCCCCGAGTTGTTTTATGCTTGAGCAATGTTCCTGCTCGGGATGCACTTGACTTTGTGACAGTGCCTCCTGTAAGGCCTAGGATCCTCTCTCCTAGGGCTGTGCCATGCAAAAGCAACATCTCTACTTTCTGTGTTTATGCATCTGATGTTTTCCTTAGATGACAAGAAGCATTTCAGATTTGTCTTTTTAAATCTCAGTTTGGCTGCACTCTATTTCTGCAATTTATCTAGCTCATATAACTCTGTATTTTAAGTCTCTCCTCCAAATAACTCCTCATTTTTCTGTCATCCACAAATACTACTTGTATACATTTTCACATGGTGTTTTCATATCATATGAAAGTATTGAGTAGAGATAGAACTTCAGGCTTTTATAAGATCCATAGAGGCCCATCTCGTCATCTTTGCTCATTGCAATACTGATGTGACTATGAAAATTGTCCTCTCTGCTGGCTACAGAGGAACATTTACCTCAAAAAAGGCTCTTAGCCCTAAATAGCCTTCATGTGTCAGGCTGCCCCAGTGTCTTCTGTGCTTAAGTACTACAGAGCCACTGGTGTATTCCTGCACCCCTCCTTCAACTTCACACCCATTTTGAGGTGGCTTGTCTGCTACTGGGGCCTCCTTTTAACATGTTGCTTTTTTCCCCTCTGGCGCTAAGCAAAACATGAAAGGCTCTGCCCTTTTGGTTGCTGGCTGTGGCTTGCAAAATGCAGATGTACAGTAAATGACAAGCCTTGTCAGGGATGTTGAAAGGGAGCAGTGGTGGGAAGCATTTCAGTTTAAGGAGAAATAGTGTGGGTGTGGTGCAATACTGAAAGAAAATTGGACAGAAAATGAAATTGGGGAGTGAAAATCTATTTTTAACAGGGCTTTGAAAATCTGTCTGTGGCCAGGCCCTGTTTGAAATGATTTAGAGCCATAGCTATTTCCTGGGGCTTGAATTTTCCATAAGGGAGAACATCTGATAGCAGAGCAAGAGGTTTGTACTTTCTGGGTACATCCAGAGAAAGCTTTATCATTCTTATGGGAGGAAACAGAGGACACTCACTACCCTGCACATAGCACAGATGTCTGGCTATTTGCCATGCCATGCGAGATCTTCTGGGCATGCAGGGAAAATGAGAACTCAGATGGTGAGAGATGCATCCCTTTGCAGTAGAGAAGAGACAGCATCTCACCCTGGCAGTCATTGCATTTGATGAAGAACTGCCAGGATAGAGATATTCATAAAGGGGTAATGCATGTAATTACTGTATTCACAGAGTTTATCACAAATATATACATTTTTGTTTCTATAATCAGGATAATCTGTGCTTGTTTTTTAGATCAAGTTGTTTGCTCTGAGAAACAGAATAAAATAGAAAGCCTGGGAGAGGAGTTGGGCTAGAGTTGAGTGAAACTTGTACCATGGTAGGCAGAAAACATAAATACAGAGAACAATGATACCACTAATCTAATGACCCTCTGATTCACCACTAGCAAGCTAAATTTTCTCTTGAAATACCTCACTTGTTCAACCTCCATGAGGCGGAGAGAGAGAGCCTGTCCTACAACCAGCTGAAGAGGAAGGACTCCAGACTATCAGGCTCATCTTTAGATCAAGTCTTGGTCATGTTTAGCTATGTATTTCCCTGCTCCTACTGCTGACCTTTCCCTGCTCCTACTACCTTACTAACCTTTGTTTAGTAATCTAAACAAATTGATTTTACGGCCTTCTATTTAATGAAATTTAAATTGCTAAAGTAGCAGTATCTGTGCAGGGCCTCTACTTTCCATTCTATAGTTTTTCTTGGAGAGTGTAAGTTAAGAAGCTTATAGAATTGTCAGGAATTAAATAATTTTGTGTATGGGTTGGAAAAACAATTTTTATGTTAATCAGCCATCCATCAGTAAGAGTTAAAATAGGTGATTGTCTCAAAATAAAAGGGGGATATAAGTTATCCTGTTGTTAGGATTTACAACCCAAATATCCCAGCATTTGGGAAAAAGCCAGAGGACAGCATAGGACACTCAAAACCATGGGGTTTCAAATGGATATTCTGACATGACCTTCATGAGGGTGCTCACAGGAGGGAAAACTGTACTTGGCTAAAGCAGATATCTGTGCAGTTCAGAGTGGAGGTCCCTGGAAGCTGGGAAGGGTACTGAGGAGTGCCTGTGCTGCTTGCATGGGGCAGCGCACTGCTGGTGCTTACTGCTGCCCTGGGCACCCTGTGCTCCTCTTCCAGCTGAAGGACAGAAGTAGATGTGTCTTGCATGTGTGTCATCTGACCTACTCAGACCCCTGCTGTCTGAGAAGATGAAGTGCACCCCAAAAGTACTTATTTTCCACTGAGGACAAAGGGAGGGTGGATATCCTAGATGTGTGTTTGGAGCAGACATCTGCCTCGTTTGCAAATTAAGACCTGCAAAAAAACCCCAGACCTACAGACAGCTGCATATGGTCAGACAAATTGCAGCCCAGAGCTTTCCTGGTTGAGAAGCCAAGCCCCAGCAGGCAGGAGCTGTTTGTCACTATGGTATATGCAGACAAAACCCCATGGCAGGGCCAGAGGAAATGGTTCAGCAGCAGCTCCTGTGGGTCACCGCTGCTCCGCAGACACCAGTGGAGCATTTAGCTGCAAACCATCTCTCCCCAGCTACCAGACACTTAGCAGCTGTGCAATGTTGCTGAGAGCATCACTAAGTCTTTGAGGAATTTTGTTCTCGGGTCCTGGGGCAGTGGTCGGATGCATTCAGCTGCGTGCTGGCAAGCTGGCTGTGGGAGCTGGTTGGCAAAGGCTGTGCCTGCAGTGGCCCATGCTGCTCCCAGTCAGCAGATGACCCTCTGAAATGAAGCAAACCTCATCCTGCAGTGCTCCAGAGGGCACACTTGAAGCACAACCCAAGAGCCCTCTTGCTGCCCAGCACAAGTGACTCAGTTGCTGGCACCACAGGTACCTGCGTCCAGGTGATGGGCACCCAGCACCACTGCTGCCTCTCTGAGAGGAGCCAGGTCTCTTGAAGGAATAATTCAAGAGCTTCTCTAAGCGTTCTCCTTGTAGGGATGTCAAGGGCACATGGTGACATCCCTGGGGCCATGCTCTGACTTCCCCCTGCACAGCCTCAGTGTGCAGAGGGACTGACTGCAGGTAGAGATGGCTACTGTTGCCATCCTCAAGGGTCTGGGTTGCTCTCAGCAGCCTGGGAGGGGGGATTGGACAGCCCTGAGATCACTTGCTTTTGTACTGAGGGTGAGGGGAAGGTGTGGTTTGCCCTACAGTGAGGGAAATGCAAATGTGGTCTGAAAGCTGGGTGCTCAGGATGGCCAGATAAGAACAGCAGCATCCAGTTTTCACACAGGCTCCTGAATACAAGATTTTTAGTTAGGACAGAGAAACTTCACATAGAAGTGCAACCCTCCTGTTAGCCATTGGCACTTTCTGCCTCTGTGAATTTGGCCATGAGGCTGTAGAGAGAGAGACCCAGCAACCAGCTGGTGTAATTATTGTGTACATTTGTGATAGCATCCTCATTTCTTCTTTTCCTTTTGTTTTCTCCTCCTCTTTGTTCACCTGAGAAATATCTACTAACCTGTTAGATATACTATGCAACACATCCATAGTACTGCTGTGTATATGTTTATACATGGAAATCTTCTATTTCTGGTACGGTTAGCCTCCTTTTGAAACACATCTTTTACTGCTAACAGGTAGTTTTTAGATGTGCAAGAAAAACACGACACTGAAACCTCCTTCCTTCCCTCTGCACACACTGAACCTAACAAGAGGATGAACAGCATAAGCAGCTGCATTGCTGATAATCCAAAGTAAATTCAGGCTGGAGAAGAAGCCTCTCAAGTTGAAGTGTGTTCCTTATCTCCACGTCCTTGTGACTCCAATTTCCTTAATGCCTGAATGTCTGAAATGACTCACATTCAGGAGGGAAGCATTGCCCTGTATAATGTGCTGTATTTGAGAAGGAGCACTGTACTAAAGCCAATATGCACATACTGCCATGGCCCTGAGTGCCAGATGCCTCTCAGGTGGGTGCTGTTACAGCATTCTTTATTTATTTGACTTTCATCTTTATGATGGGAGAATAATGTGCCTGTTTGTCGGCTGCTGGCTGGTAAAATGGAGCTGTTTTGGTCTTTAACCTTGCAGCAGGGTTCATTTCTGGGGCAATTTTGGTATGTGTGCATGCAGGCCATGCACAGTGATCCTTCTGACTCTCCCAGCAGGGCCTTCCAGATAACACTATAATATTGTTCATTTTCTACAAAGACAAAAGCTCTGACTGGGGAAACTGCCAGTGCACCATCAAGAGAGCTTCAACTGAGAAATAGTAGGGCATCTAAAAGCCATTAAGGTGGATAGCTACCAAATATCAGACTGGAGAAATGCAATATCCTCCAGTCTCCATAGAAACGTTTACCCCCAAAGACATTTTTCCTAAGCAAGTATTTAATTAAGCCACCAAGGAATTCTTTTAAATTTGCATATTGAAAGGGAGTAGGAAACTGCCTGGGTTTCTACAAAATCCAAGCTACTGGAGGGAGCCGTGGTCACTCAAGCTAGTCACCATCCAGACGTCAGGTCCTCAGGGTCAGCTTGGTTTATAGACTGGTTGTATGCAGCTTTCCAGTCAGCCTGCAGTCATAGTGGTGTACTGGAGGTAGGAAAAGTTGGGAGGATTCAGCTCATCAGAAATAGTTTCTTGAAGGGAAGAGAGAAGATGGAGACGTGCTGTAGAACTTCATTGTCTAAAATTGAATTTTCCCTTAGGTCTAACTAAAAATAAATTAGCTAATAGTATATTCAATTAATTTTGCCAAATTTGAGCAATTCTTTTAATTAGGAGGGAAGAACTTAATCTCACAGAAAACAGACAATTTCCAAAGGCTGACATAAGAGTATGCCACCAGAGTATGTCCCTATGAATTGCTGTGAGATGAGGAACATGCAGACTTACACAGAAAAAATAATTATATGCAAGTAGCAGAGACAGCAGCGCAATGTGAGCTATTTAACCTTGAGGAAGTGGCATGTGCTGTTGGGAGGACAGGTATTGTGGAGCTTTTCATTTCTTTCAGTGAAAGAGATTGGCGAGCTAGAGTATTATGATAAAATCAGAATTTCATTTTATCGCTAAGGCCAGGCACATTAACTGAGTGTTCTTACACACATACTGGTGAGTGGAAGAGGAACTGCAGTTTTCAAGGCCATGTTTCTGAAATGTGTATTTGTCTGTAGATTAACAAATGTTGCAAGAAGTTTATTCATTAAACAGGGGAAGCAGGATGGGAGAGACCTAGTGTGATCATGAATTTATTGAAGTTACAGATGGAGATGTCAGGGCACATAAAAGCATTGGGATGGTTGTGCCTTTTACCGCCTTCCCAGCACTCTCCAATGTGAAAGGTCTCGTGATGACAGACACACAAACTCCACAGCTTTAACAATGCCTATGTTGGGTCACTTTTAATGCCTGGTATCATATATATGTACATGCTCAAACTTTGGAAAAGGTGGTATTTAATTCTCGTTTCCAGCTACTCATCTCTGCTGTCTTATTAAGGCAACTGCTAACCCACTGTTGGGAAGCTGTGTGACTGTATTATTTCTTTAACCAGGTTAACAGAATTGTGTGTGGGATTGCAAATGAGAAAATTTGACAAAGCTCTTTTTACCTATTTTGCGAACTCATTTTTCCTGTACTATGCATTTATTTCCTTTTTCTGTCTGTCCAGTTGTACAAAAAAAGAAGCAAATTTAGTATTTACTCCCCTCCCATATTATTTGACAATCTGATCTGGAGTATATATTGACAAGAGTGAAAGTTTCCCAGCTGAGTCCAGCTACATAGACAGAAAACTGCCTCTTTCTGAATGCTCCCTGACATAGACAAATTCCAAAATGTTAAGTGTGTAAATACACTAAGTAGTTCAGGTACCACAGTAATTAAAAAAAAAAAAAAAAAAAAAAAAAAAAAAAAAAGAAAAGAAAAGAAAGTTAAAAATGAAAACCAGCATTCAGTCCTTTAGGAGTTTCCATAAACCAGAGAGCATTTCTGAGGATTTTGAAACCATCTTTCTCTGAAGGCTTATATGACAAATCATGTGTGATGCCAAGTCCATAAAATTATCAGGAGTCTTATTATCTTTGGTGTTTTTTTCTTAAAGTCTCAGTTTGTGTGACTAAACAATTCCTTGATGAGCTTGGCTTTCATTTTTGGAAAAAGTTTGCAGCCCTTTGGCTGCAGAGTTGACCTCAGGGACCAGAAGTCTAGAGACTAAGTAAACAGAAAAATAATAAAATATGTTCATTTTTTAAAAATCATGTGCTTTTCAAAAGAATTTCATGAGTTTTGAGGTTTGTGTCATGATTGTTGAGCATGTTAATTTGGCAGTATCAATCCATGTTTGGGAGGATGCTGCTCTTTGTCCCCTGCATGCCAATGTGGGACTGCTTCTTCTGCTGGAGATGAATTGTGGGCATTCAGGTGACGCTCCAAGGAGTCACGGCCCTGTGGACCAAATGTGTATCTTTTCCAGGCAAATTGTGGAGTTTTGTTGTCCTTTTCTGGCAGAGACCTGGTGTCCTGCTACCCCAGATGAAAAGTTGGGTCAAGGCATCTAACCTGGTTGCTACCCCTTCATGTTAAACACAGGTCATACCTTGGCCCAGCGCTGCTGCAGAAGGGATTTTGGCTAGGTTTTCAAATGAAAGAAATTTGGCTTTTTTTTACTGTGTATTTTCCTGCGACGTTTTTGATGTGATTCCCAACATGCAGACACCTTTTCTGTCCAGCCCTGAGGGACAGGGATGATAGAGGGCCCTCTCCAAGACACCTGCAGGGATAACTGGGAGCAAATACCAGAGACACCTCGGGTCTGAGAGAAATCTAGAGGTCTGGGTTTTTCTGGGACTATGTTGGGCACTGCCTGAGGCACATGCGCAGAGGGAAGCCCCATTTGCTCTGCCTAGTGCAGGAGAGGGTAATGCTGCTGGCTGCACAAATCTGATAAACCCAGAGCATGTTCTTTATCTGCATCATCAAGTTTGAACATATACTAGATTAAAAAGTTGTCTTTATGGGGTTCTTCAGTATTTAGAAGATCTGATAGAAGAGTAAGGGCTGAGGGAGAAAAGACAGAAAACATGGATAGATGTTATATATATATCATAAAATATCTCCTAACACTCAAAACTTTCTTCTTTTGAAACCACAGTGATGGCCACAGTAGAGACACCTCTATAGCTTCAGTGACACATTTCAGCTGCATTTAAATTACACATATTTCTATTCTTAGCTGTATGAACATATTGTTTTTGACATCTTTTCCCAGATTGACACTTCTCAGATGACCAGTATATTTAATTAACCTATTTACACTCTGAAAAGCACCCATTCGTAATATTTCTTGTCTCCCTACAAATTTGGAGCTTACACCTTCTTCTGTACTTACTCAGCTTCCGAAAATGTCTCTGGGGCAAATATCATAATAATTTCCTGTTTCCCTCTGCCAGTACCAAGTAAGCTGCTAAATCAAGGGTAATGTGTACTCCTCTTCTATAAATTGTCCCAGCTGCCTGCTTCCCACTGGCAGCTGCCCAAAGCCCTGGCTTGTGTCATGGACACCCTCTGTAAGTTCCACCCCATTGCCTCCTGCCTGTCCCAGACCTGCTTTGACTCTCCTCTGGTGCTGCAGCTCTGTGCCTTTTCCTAACATGAGGCATGTATAGTACAGATATAGACTGACTGGAGACGGGCAGAGAAAGGGCAATCCATCACCCAGTTCTAACAGTCTCTAAGCTGTCACGCTCCCACCCATTACCCTTGTAAAAAGCACATTTTCGCCCTCCATGCTTGACAGCATGAACCAACAGTTGCTTAGGCAGTAGCTAAATAGCTTTTCCCTAGGAACAAAACTTTCAAAACCAGGTTTCCTCCACTACAGGGAGAACAGGAGTGCACTGTCCACGTCAGACATCCTGTCCTTCTTCATTAGGTGAGGCAAGCAATGGTCTGTCTGCAAATCCTATTGCAAAGTTTCCCGGCCAAGCCATGTTAATGCTGCCCATGTGATGCACGACCAGGCCTCACGGTACGGTGGGAAAAATATCCTTCTGGGATTTTTGACTCTGAGTCATGATGCTTCAAGGTGGGAAGTTGCACCAGTGCTGCCTTTTCCTCTCCTACCTGCTGTTGCTCAGTGTGTGGCACTACACAGAGCAGTCATGTCTGGAAAAGTCTCTTTGCAAGAGCTCCCCATTATCATGACCCAAATCCTCAGTCCCCATTACGTGACATTGGAGCTGCTGATGCTATAAAAAGAAATCTTCAGTGGTTGCCTTTCAGAACTGTAGCCGTCCAAGGATATCACAACAAAACCACTTCCACATTTGCTGTGATTTTTTTCCTGATTGTCAGAATTCAGTTTCCTCCGCAGTGTTCTGTTTGGCATTTCCAAAATAATCCAAGTGGTGAGAAACGTTGGAGATACTGGACATGCTGCTGGATGTGGGGCAATGACTCTCTCCTGTCTACCACAAGATATCCCACCTTCTGCAGAAATAACAATTTCTGCAATGTGTAAGATCTTGGCAGGACACAAAGGGGACTGTGAAACATGTTCTCTTACCCCCATACTAAATTCAGCCCAAACTTTTCTCCTGCTTCCTTGCGAAGGAGAGCAATGGTTCACACTGTTGCCTCCCACACTTTAACCAGACAAAATAGCCTCAGGAACATGGGCTTCAATAGGAGCTTTTTGTTATGTTATTGTTTTTCCAATAGATGCCATGTTGCTTTGAACCCTTAAGTGGTGGTTGTCCAAATAATTGGCAGCGAGTTTCCCTGATACAAGCACATGAGCTGTTAACAAGTCCATTTCACTGAGGGCTTCAAAATTACTCATGTGTCCTGAGTGAAAAAAAAACAAGAACAAAGAAGATATGACCTAGACATGTTTCTATTTCTTTCCCTCTCCTTTTAAGGAAAGAGAGAATTTCTTTGAGGAAAAAAACACAGCACTTGGAAAAAAGCTGCAGCTTAGGTGGCCTTCTATTTTATTATGCAGCTGATGTGCATGGTCCTTGATGGGAACAAGGAGTTGCTTGAGGGAATTGGTGGCTGGGAGAGCCTGGGACAGAGGGACCTACTTGCCAAGTGCAGGGCTGTTCCCTGGTTCTTGCACTAGTGAGAGCCCACTCCATCAGAGATCAAGAAGCTCAAGAAGATTAAAAGGCTGATGGAGTAACACTCACCATGAGAAAAGGAGAAGGCAAATATAGAAGAAGACGCAACAAGTCTTCTAGACTGTGAAAGAAAAGATGAATGGAAGAGTTCCTTATGGCCTATAAAATGCCTGGGATACATTCAGAGAGGAGTCGGTATGTCAATATTGAGAAGAAACAAGATAGTCGAGAGAGCTGAACTTCAAATTCAGGAGGGATGGGGATATGTGTTGAACTCATTTATGCAGGGGAAGAGGATTCCTCAAATCCGGACTGGATACTCTGCAGATAGAAATGCTGTAGATCAACAGGAGGCTTCTGCCCTCAGCTCTGGAGCTATCTGGCTCAAAATAAAGCTCTGAGTGAGGTTAAATAAAGGATGTAGGAGTCTCAGAAATTAATAATTAAATTTAAATTATGGGTCAAGTTTCAAGGCATAAATCAGGAGGGATTCCCTTGTTCCTTCCCTGTGTTCCTCATTGCACAGCTGGACACATATAGCATGAGCAGCTTGAAGGAACTGAGGATGTTTGCATCCCTTTGGATCATCAGGTCTCAATTAGTCTGAGCATTTAAGAAGAGCTTCTGCATTCCTGTTTCATAGAGACAGAAGACATACCAGTCATAAATGGCTTTTGATGCTTGCTGAGTGTCTCAGCTTTGATTTTGTCCAATCAAGATTGAACTTCTCTGCTACTCTTAGTAATTTTCTCCAATTTTCTGTCCTCATCAGGTCAGGCTCAGGCCCTGCAAATACTTAGACACAAACCTTTGAGCACATCAAACAACCCCTCTGCATAACTGCTCTAGGCAGATGAAAGTATGTCCTGAAGTCTTTGAAGAACTGAGGCTGGAGGTCCTAGAGGGCAGATGCTCTCAGCTGTCTTTGTAATTCCAAACATTAGACACTCCTATGGCATGATGAAAATACTAACAACTGGTGTTGAATATTGTTTATTTTCCTGCACTGTGTGGGTTTTTTCTAAATGTTTTATAGCAGCACAGATATTCAGGAGAGCTGTGACAAAAACTGTTTACTTGCTGAGTGCAGTAATTCCTCCTGTCAGAAGAAAAGTAATGAAGGAGAGTAAAGCCAGGTAGTTTCAATAGCAGTAATTACTAGCCTGACAGCCATCTGCAGAAGGCAAGGGGAGAACTGCAGACTGCTGTGCCAAGAGCTGCTCCATCCACCAACAGCGATGTGATTGTGTCCTCATTGATGGGGACTCACTCTGATCTCACATCAGGCTTACATGAGTCTCTGATCCCCAGGGGCCTCTCATGTCACAGGCTTACAGCTTGTCTTATGTGACTAGTGATTTTAGGTCTCAGGTTGATGCTTTAAGAGAGTGCAGCAAGCCAGGTTTTCTTTAAGTCTGGTTTGTTTTAAAGAAGTATCCATTAGATGCTCTGAATGGTTTGTCACTTTTGGAAAGGCAAGCAAAGATGTCCTGCCGGGCCAGATTTCTGTGCTGCCATGGCAACGGTTTGTAGGACCCCAGCTAGATATTTTAAAGGTGTACTTGTTATTTCCAGGAGACCTACAAAGGGCTGACAGTCATGTAGACTCACTTTCAGTCTGCACTTGAAGACAAAAGTTGGCAACTGGCAGACAACTATAAAGCTGATTGAATAAAGTGATTTTTAATGATAGTAATTTCCTGATTTAATGCATAGTAGGAGACTCTACTTTAGATCCTGTTAGCAGAAGGTACATGGAAAAATGATTAAGTTTGTTTTAGACTCAGAGGCTGTCTCTCCACTATAATAAAGCTGACCAGTGACCATTACCTGGCCCTGAGGCCAGCAGGTGCAGCATAGCTCATATCTACTAAATTCACTTACCCCCCAAACTGGATCAATGTCTCCACCCTGACTATTGCCACGGGTGCCAGACTCACACTGACCCTGAACTGTATCTGGAAAAGGCACGAGTGGCTGGAGGTCCAGCATCACTAAGGAAAGGTCTAGGCTGGTCCAATGCTTTGAAGATGCCTGGAGATTCTGTGGGTTGTGTGTGGAACAGAGGTGTTACAATCCATAAACAACCAGTGCTTAATTTAGATGATGCGACTACCCTGCTTGAACTGGTGCGTCTTTTTGTCCTCCCCTCCAGTCTCCTCCATGGCTGGGCAAAGTTCAGACTGTCCATATATGTGTTTGAGCAACGTGGATGCTAAGTGAGACTTTGCTGAGATTTTAATTGACAGTTGAGCTTTACCCCTCCATACCAGTATAGTTACATCCTCTGGGCTATGTCTGTGAGAGTACATTTGCCTGTGGCAAAGGTCTGAAGTGCATGTTCTGTAGTTCACTTAATGTCACCTTCTCGCTATTGTCATAACTCAGGCTGGACATCAGGCAACATCGATCATCCGTGCATGTTTGCCCCTGGCTGTCTCCTAGCACACTACGACCTTGCCTTGACTCAGATACATGACTCAGGGAAGCATTTTTGCCTGGGTTCACCATAATTTTTGTCAGGCTCCAGCTGCAGTTGGGGCAGGACCAAGTTCCCCGAGAGGTTTTGAATGAGTGCGTTGTGGGGAAGAACATTGAGGGGATGGGAAAACCTCTCAAGTGCAGACTAGATATGAGCTTTTTCCTGTTGGTTCTATTACAGTATAGAAAATCCACAGCATTATCTGCAGTGGTTTCCTTTAGCTGCCTGTTGGATTTCAGAGAGGAAATCTGCCCATGTTTTGACACAGCAATAAGAGTCGTGGTGTGAAACCAGGCAAGACTATTGGAATAACAGTGCAAGCTCCCTGGTGTGAATACACCAAGTGTTCTAAGAATCCCACTTTCAACAGTGTACTTCAGGGAACATATTCTGCCATTGTCTGCAGTTGCAAGAGCATCTTGAATAAGCAGTTTCTAAACCCCGCCTTTCATGTTTTCATAGGAAAAAAGATCCTGTTGCCAGTTTAACTAACCTTTCCTGGGTCCCTCAACAAAAACTGCTTGGGGCTTCTTCTCCGTTGAATGTAACTTAGGTATATGAAAACAGAAGTCAGAGTGCTTGTTTCTTCTGTTCAGAGCAAATGAGTAATGTGAGCATATTTAAAATCATCAGAGGCTTGAATCAGAATGATGGAAATGAACACATCCTTCATGCTCAGAGGTTCTCTGTAACTCTTTTTGGTTTGTTACAGAAGCCCTCTTCACATTGAAAGGAAGGAGCTGGTGGTGGTTGTGATGGGCACAGCTGTGGACTGAGTGTTTGCTGGGTAGTTGCGGCTGATTTCTCCTGTAACTTGAGACTGAGCACTACCAGAGTGGCATCCTCTCCCATTCCCCTTCACACTGAGCAAGGAATTAAAAGCACTTTTCAAGTTCCTTCAGATCATGGGGTGGCCCTGGCTGCCTGTGCCAATCCTGTGGCACGCTGCACCATGCCCATGGCTCTACTGTGGTGCCAGCTCCAGAAACACAGAGCACAAGGCCAGAAGGAACTGTGAAATCACCTGAGGATGTTTAAGCATCAAATTTTACACTGTACTTGGTCACATGAGCTTTGGGCTTCAATATTTGTGTTTTGCTTAAGTGGTTCTGCCAGAGAGATGCCTGGGCACAAAAGGCACCCTTCTCTGACCACGTGGTATCCCAAGCTCCCCGCATGGTCACCAGAGAGAAAAAGGTACAGAGATGCTTCAAGGATGCAATTCATCTCCTCCTGAGGATTGGTGATGAACACTTCAGAAGTGTCCATTTGAGGAAATGAATTGCTCCGTGGGTATTTCCCTGAGCCTTAAACAGAGACAGAAAATTGGCGCCCAACGCAGTGCAGGAAGGGGAGTGGAATAGCCACTCTACCTGTCCCTCCCCTTCCCCAAACCTTAAACTGCAACAACCATGGAAGTTCTTGTTGTTCTCCAGAGACAGAAGGGGTTCCTAGCTGACATGTAGCTGTCCCCACTAAAGGACATTGGGAGGAATCTCATCCCAAAAAGGCAGAGGCCTGCCACTTCCCTCCATATATTGTTTTATAGTTCATCCTCTTAAATATTTTGTCTAATATGAATTTGTCTGGCTTGAGATGTCCATTGCTGAGTCTTCTTACCCCTATCCTTGCTAGGCTAAAGGGACTTTTAGTACCCTTGTCTTTTTCCCCTGTAAAGTCTCTGTGGAACCTAGACAAACGTACATTACAGATGATCTGTTAGTCTTATGTGAGAAAACTAACCTTTTTCCCTTAAAAGGAATGTTGGAATGTTGCCATTGCTGAAGCTGGTTTACACCTTTGATGAGACAGGCTATGAGGCAGGAGTGCAGCTTTGGGTGCAGGTTGTCTGGGTGGGGCCTTGGATGAACTGGACTCCCCAGGAAATGTCAGGATCACTGCTAGTTTTTGAACTCCTTTAGAAAAGCAAACACATATTTGACTGAAATGAAAAACCAAGCAACTGCTGTCAGGTTTGGTTTTTTTCCTGATATTAAACAAGCGTTCCATTTAAAAAAAAAATCCAACAGATGGCAGGGCCGTACCTAATGCAAGACTGAGCACTTCTCCAGTGAATTTAAGGTAGTCTGTAAGAGATTTTAAAAGACAAGGATTGAGGGATCCATGCATTATTGAGGATATATAAAAGAAAACTTTAATATCTTTCTTACTTGTAACTATACCAGAAAAGTTTTCTTCTCTTTTCCTAATTTCTTCTTAGCCTCCCAGTGTGGGGTCATGCCTGGTTTATCCAGAGACCTCCTGGGTACCTGCCCAGGTACTTTCAGAGTGTCCTTCCTTTGGCAATTGGTCAGCAGGAGAGGCAAGGCAAGGTGTTAGGTGCAGTGCCTGCACCCCTCAGCACTAGCTGGTGCAGGAGACCAGAGCAGTGATGAGGGGACATCAGCTCTAAAGCTGCCCTTGTGAATGGTCTGGCTTCAGCAGCACTAAATCTTCTGTTTCTCTCCCCTTTCCCACTTAAATTTCTCTGATTTTGCTTTCTGCCACTGCATTGTTGCACAAGCAGTCAGCACCATGGCTTCCACCACACGGAGATCTGGAATTTTAATGTGGAAAAAAAAAGTGAGGCAACATCCCCTAGACCAAATTATTGCAGAAGCAATACAGAGATTTTTGTAGCTATCAGTAGGTAATGACTCATTTATAGAAAATGAAGATGAAATAATCCTTCCTGCAAAATGGTACGGAGAGCCTTGGATCTTGGACTGATTTTTTTCTTGTTTATGCTTGAACTCTCTGGTGGGCTTTTCTGGATTGGAGATGGCTGAACCAGGCACAATCATTTACTAGGAGACTTCCACCTTAACCTCTTCCTGCTTTTTTTCTTTCCACCCACACAGAAAATTAAGTGTGGGCAACCCACCAGCTGACCCCTGCCTGCTGTCTTTTCTCCTTACTTCAGCCTGATGGTGGACACATTATTTGGACTGAAGCATTAGGATAAGGTACATGGACATAATTGTGCAATCAAGGTGGCTGTTTACTTTTCCCCTGGTGATTTACAGGGAATTCAGCTGTAGTCATGAAAAAGGAAGAGCAACTTACGCAACTGAATTGCTGGGGTAGTCAACCCAACAAAATTTGGCAACATTTTCTTGCAAGCTGTGCAATCTTGCAAGCCCTCTGAAGAGTTTGAGTTGATGTGGGGTTTTGCTTGGTCATTTTGTAGATTTTGAAGCTTTTTCTGTAGAGGAAACTGAAAAAAATCCAAATGTGACTCTCTAAACTGAGTTTCCCATAGGTTTTTCATTCTTTCATATACATATGTGTAGTGGGTCTGTCTGAGCTGATTTTCCCCATACAGCCTTCATGCTGCAGTACTGGAAGCCAGAAGATGTTGATAACACACACCCTTGTTTTGACGGGGTGTGTGTGTGGGGGGGCAAGATTTGGGAGGGGATACAACCCGGACAGCCGACCCAAGATGACCAATAGGATATTCCATACCATATGACGTCAGCTCAACTATAAAGGGAGGAGGACGGGGGGGATTCGGGTGAAGACATTTGTCCTCCGAGCAACCGGTACGCGTTCTGGAGCCCTGCTTCCCGGGACAGGCCCGACACCGCCTGCGGATGGGAAGTAGAGAGTAACGGCTTTGTTGCTTTTGCTTCGCGCGCGCGCGACCTTGCTTTCTCTGCTGTTTATTAAACTGCTTCTTATCATAACCCACGGGTTTTCCTTTTCCATCTTACTTTCTCCCCGCTTGCCTTGCTGACGGAGGTTTTGGTGGGGGGCGGGGGGAGTGATAGAGGGACTAGGGGTGGGCACCGGGCACCCAGCCAAGGTAAACCCACCACAATATGCTAAGGTAAGATTCTTAAGTAGAAAAATTAAGAAATTTCACGCTATTCTCCGTACCGTTGCAATAAAGATATATGAATTTTTATTGGATACTTCATAACTTTTTGAGCCTGAAAGACACAACCTAATGGCTGAGGCAAGAACTCTTTTACACCCTTTCCAAAATCTTCCCTTACAAGAACTTGGAGTCAGATTGCCACCCTCTTAGTGAACCCTGGACCTTGTCCAGATCTGTTCTGCCCACCCAGTGTTTGCTCTTTGGGCTCTCCACCACCCCAGCCATGGATCCATCCAATGAAGGGGAAAATCTTTTCAGCCCTGAAGCTCAGAACAGCTTCCTTGTACACAGGAGGAGAGAAGTGGAGGTGACCTTCTTCGTACATGAAGGGAAAGAGGTGGAGGTGACTGTACCAGTGGGAAGGAGAGGGGTGGGCACAGCCTCCCTTCGCCTCGCTGGGGGTTTCTCATCCCCTGGGACACTTGCCATGGAAAATGGGCACCAGATCCAGCCAGTGTCCTGCAATTTATGGGTGTCCCTGGGTCTGTAGAGACCATCATATACTTTCCCTGTAGACCAAAAGGCCAAGTTTGCCTTTCAGATTACTTTGTGCCAAAATAAATCTGGAGATAGCAGTGGGAATATGCCAATATTTAGGTGGAATGTTTTTTTCAAAAAGTTAGTAAAATATGTACTGCGAATAAAATTTAAAAAAAAAAAAAAAATCCCCAACCACTGGTTTGGGAAAAATACAACTCTTTTTCTGTGTCTCTCCCATGTCCTTCCCGCAAGGAAGGTTTGGGTAGGGTATTGGCTGGGACTTTGTTTTAATTTCCATCAGGAATGTTTTTTAGCTGGCACACAAACTACATGTGTAAATAGCCCAGGATTTTGGGAAGTTGCTTTACTATTTTTGCCTATAACTAACAATGGAAACCCTTTGAGAATCGTATGAGCCTTGGTGGAAGTTTGCATGTGTCTTGACACATGGGATTAGTCTCTGTGCTCAAATATTTATCATGATGGTGCCTCTGTCTGAAGAGCAGCTGGCTTCTTGCTCTGCAGAAGCGCTGCCCAGCCATGGGGGAAACAAGGTAGGGGAGGCTGGAGCTGCCAGTGCCAGGGTGCCCACTGAGCCCTCCTATGAGGAGAAAAGCTACTTTGCAAATACGATTTGGACTGATATGAGTTTATTCTGTCACAGTGAATTCAGCGTCAAATTAAAAAGAGAAAGCAGGGCTGCTGCACTGTACACAGACCTGGCCCATTCCAGCGTGTAATAGGTTAGCTCAGCACAGTTACACTTCTTTGTCTTGCTTGGTGGGTCCCCAATTTGTCTTCATTTTTTATTCCTGTCTGTTTTCACTCTTCATGGTCTGTATTTATTTTATAGTCTGTGCCTCTCTGGATTGATTGCAGAGTCTGCCCCACAGAGCTGGGCAGAGCACAGACTGATCCTGTTCCACATGTACAGATATTTTTTAATGATCTGCTAACAAGAAAAATGAAAGCTCAGCCTCTCTTTGCTGACATATTTTAAACTTAAGCAATTCTGAGAGTTTCTTGTTTCACATGGTTGATGGCCATGGAAAGATGAAACATTTCAGAGATACATCCTTAGGAATATAAGCACCTTATGGCATCTTCTCTGTCTTTAAGGCCCATTAGAAGAAAATAAGGTATAGAAAACTACCTGCATAAGTCAGTTTTGAAAATGGGACCTAGACATCTTAAATCAGAGTGTAAATATCTTCATAAATCAGATAGTGTGCTATGGCTATGTAAAGGTTTATAAATTAGTTTAGAAGTAAACAACAGCTGAAATAGAAGCAGCAGCATGCTGTGGGGAACATATTATAGCTACCCTTGCACAAAGCATTTCTACTGCTCTGACAGTGATCTCAGTGTCATACGTGGCCTTGCTGAAATGGGTAGAAGGAGAGATGAATTTCCGTCCCATTGGCAATATCCCGACACCTCAGGAGAAGCTTGTTACTCAGCTGCTTGAGGAACATGCTGTTATTGGTGGTGCTCCAGAAGGAGAGATATGGAGCCTTTTTGAGTGCAGATTACATCTGAAACACAATTTGAAGAGAGGCAAAAATGGTCCCAAATTGCAGAAGTTGAGTAGCTGACCAGGGAGAAGGGAGGGACCTCACAAGAGCTTGTCATTGATAGACAGATGGTTCCTCTGCAAAGACCATCACAGTGCCCAGCCTTAATGACCCAGCTGGGAAGGATCTTCACCCCATGTTTGAGCACGACTAAATCTAGAACCTGAGGCACACCATGCTGCCCAAGAGCAAACTCTGCTGTTTCTGGCAGGGAGATGACTGTACCTCGGTGTGACCAAGCTGCCATCAATAACAGACATACCTCTTAGTGAAGTTCATTGGTGCTTTTGAAGCATGGTCGTTTTGAAGAAGGCAGCTTCTTTGCAAAGCCTGAGTAAGCAAACAGCATGTGAGACAGGGTGAGCTAAGGGCAATACGTTGTCATATAATGTGCCTATTTCTTTGTACTCATCTGTTTATTTTTTTGAGCAAAGAGACGCAGACAGTTAGTTTGGCCAACTAGAATAGAGGAGACTTTTTGTAACATCCATGCATAAAGAATGACCAAACAGCACACGTTAGAGCCTTCCTGACAGAAGATGAGCCCTCAGTTCTGGTCTGTGTCTGGGCCTGACACCCAGTTATTAGAAATGACCAAACCCAAGCCTGGCTTTGCTGGATTTTGTCACAGTAACTCCATCAAGCCCAGCAGGGAGCATTGAAAATCCTGGCCCATAAGAAACACTAATAATGAATATTTCTGGCATTTTGTCTAAAGCAGGTTATCCTGTTAGAATGCATAGTTATATTAATTTGGAGGGTTATATCCCATACTTTTCCATCTCTTAAGGCAATGGATTTGCATGGCGTATTTCACAGACAGGAAGATGGTTTTTTGGCACCAAAGAAATATATGCTAAATATACAACCAAATTACATTTATTTTCAGAGTAGTATTAGAATGGCACCAGATAACAGAGCAGGTTTAGTTCAGGAAATGAATGATGCTTTATGTAATCAAATCTGCAAGGGAGATTTGGCAAGAAGGATGCATACAGACAAACTATTGCTGAGTCTGAACATGTCATTAAGAACATTAATTTTTAAGTTGTGGGGGGCCACGAAAGATCCACAGGAGTGGAAAAGGGCACACAGCCTTCATTTATTTAAATCAGAGTCAATATTAGCAGAGACATAGACTCTAATACTAAGTCAAAGCATTAGCTCATTATTTATGCAAAGGAGTTAGTGTTACTGTCTTTGTGGTCTTATGGCTCCTTACTAAATACATTCAGGGTTCAGTGCTGCAGGTCTTGCAAGCTCCAGACAGCCTTGGTTAATGCATTTGTTAGGGAGAGGCAATGAAGGCACAATATTGATTTGGAGAGCTGAGTCCTACCGGTAGGAGTGCTGCTTCCAGCAGCAGGCTGTTCTGGGATGAGGAAGCACACTAGTTGCACACATGTGAGCAACCATCCAGCCATATAAAATCACATTTTAATGTGTTATACCACCAGAATGTCTTCCTCAGGGAGGAACTTTCCTCTTACCCCTCCCAAACTCAACATTTTCTATCAATCAGTTTAATTACACTCAAACTCCAGTTTCAAAGTCCCACTCTCTGATTCTGAGGATATTGTGCTCTCCAGGTGATTCCCACAAAATACATCATTCATAGGGATCATGATTCATAGGGATCATTCTCCACAGCAGACCAGACTTTGCCAGCTCACACAGGGCATTCCTAGACCTGCACTGGTCACATGCTTTATTTCTGCAATGCAAAGAGGAAAAACACATTTCAAATAAGTGTTGTGTGCTCCCCAGCAGCCCTAGGAGGAAGAGAATGGATGTTCTAGCCCTCTGACCTCCTTCATTTCTTTCAAGCTGGAAAGTGAAACGAGTGTTTTTGAGTCTGCAGGAGAAAACTGTACCTGGGATCTCCTCAGACAGCCTGCATTGTTCATTATTATCATTCTAAAAGGCTGCCAGGAGAGGTTTGTCAGTATCCACCACTGGAGGTTTTCCAGACTCAAATAGATAGAGCCCTGAGTAATCTGGTCTGATCTCAGAGCTGACCCTGCTTGAGCACTGGTTTGACTAGAGATGTCCTGGGTCTCTTCCAGCCTCAGCTATCCTCTGAAACAAGCTGTGTTTTGAAAGTATACAGAAGAGATTTTTGAGAAACCTAGGCGCTGTGTTCATACAGCTTTTAATGGGAAACACAAGGCTTGAGTCAGACCTGGTATGCACTGTTGCATACTCAGAGTAACATCAACTGAAATGAACTATCTGCAGCTTTCACTTTCTACCTAGGTACTGCTTGGACTTTGTGTTGGATTATGTGACAAAGCAGTTGTGCTAAGGAGCAGTTTTTCAGTGATTTACAGCTGACTGCTCAAGCGTTTGAAGTGCAGTTCAGGATTCATTTGTACCTGCAGAGGGCATGTGATGCTTGGAGTCTGGGAGCAACACAGAATTGCTCACGTTGCATTTGATTCCATCTCCCACTGCTGCCTCTGTCCAAACACAGCTACTGTGTCTGCCTGGGCTCTGGCAGTCTCCTCTAGTAACTCTTGGACTTCACTGGATGTGACTGAGTGATGACAAACTCAAAGGAGCAGCATTCATCAGGGCACCACCAACACCATTGTTGCAGGTGTGGAGCTTTTATCTTATCCTGGAGACCCTCACTTGTTAGCCTAAAAATCAGACACATCACCTCAGTAGTATTAGGGAGGAGGATATTTGGGGATTTGAATGGTCTTGTGTTTAAGCAGGGTGGCATGGCAGTAAGACAGGGTGCATACTTCAGGAAAAAAGTATAGTTTGGGTTTCCCCATTAGTATTCCATGGAAAGAGGCAGTGAAGAATATGTACTAGCATTATAACATACTACAGCATCATTTTCCCTATTTAGAGAGCATGCACTGACAGTGTTAATTTTTACACTATGATGCTGCTAGGCACAATACAGTAGAAATTTTGAGAAACTGTTTACTCTGTCTCAAAATATACATGTATTTGGGGCTCTGACCTTCAGATTTCAGAAACTGCTGTAAGATGGACTTAAAGACAAGTTAAAAATACTACATTTGCAGCAGTGAGATTTTAAGAATTAGATGTCATCCCACCCGACCTCAATTAAGTCAGGCGGAGTCTGCTGAAGCAGCTGGATGGCATCAAGCAGGGTGTGAAAATCTGTATTCTAGCACTGGGCAGAGAAAAGAAGACCAGTTGGAAATTTCAGTGTGAAGCTGGTTCTGTATGAAGTGGAGAATTTCAAGTGTGAATGCTTGTATGTGTTCGTGCATGTGCTGGGGAAAGTAGGGTTGGCAAGGGAGACAGAGGAGAGCTTTGTGTTCAGTGCTTCCTCTGACATAGCTCAGCCTGTTCCCTATCTCCCAGTTTCACTTCTGAATGTGCAGGAACATGCGGTGGCTCCTTTTTCCCACCATCTTCATCATCCCTTATACGCAACAGGTAAGTTCATTAAAAAGAAGAAAAAGATTTCTCCCTTCTTGACCCTGTTCCAGTTTAAAGTGTTTATTTGCTTACTGACAAAATAAATTTCAGAGATGAAAATTCCTCATAAAGTATAAGGAGCCATTCCCTCCTCCTGAGTAAATTTCATTTGCGGCTTATTTACTGCATCAGTCTTGATTTTGGTAATTTTTTTTCTTTGTAATCTGTACATTAATATGGTTTGGTGGAAAAAAAGCATTAGAGAAGCTGAAATTGTCAGTGACTTTTTTTTTTTAATATAAGCATGAATGGTTATCTGATGCAGTAAGAAAGTAAACATCTTGTCCATGCTCATATTCCATATATATATATATACATAGTGGTCTGACTTCAGCCTAGTTTTACAAATAAGAAAGGCATCTGGGAAGCATTATGCTTTGTCTCTTATGAGAAAATTTTAAGTAATAGCTTTTGCTGAAGATGTTTGTGTGAAAGGCCAATTTCATTATTTATTTACTTAATTTAAAAAATCCACTTTACATGTACACACTGTATTTTTCTCTTATGATCAAGATGAATGTCAAATGGAGAATTTTCAAATAACTGTCTCCCTCTTCTATCTTTCTGAATATTTAAAGCCAAGCTAAGATAACCAAACATTAGCAATAATACATTGTCTACTTTTGCTATTTGCTTAGTTATGTCATACAGACATTATTCAATATTTTAAACATAAGAAAACAAACAACAACACATGAGGGGCTGCTACACAATGGTCTCATTTTCTGATCTGCCCATAGGACCAGGAAAAGTATGCAGTGGGCTTGTGTGATGTGGATAGCTTTGGCATAGAAGCTTTGAGAAGCAAAAATTAGAAAAATATTTGGCATGTAAACTTTACAAGCAAACTTTAATTTTTTATTGTAACTTAATAGATTTTTGAAAATTTTTCAGGTAGACTGAACTTCTCGGTAATTCCATAATTGAAACTGTCAGATATTTGCCTGATGGTGCTTTTCTTAGTGGGAAACTTTGCAGCCACACCTTTTACTTGACATCTTTCCCTGAAAAAAAAAAAAAAAAGGAGAAAAATCACTTGCTTACACATTTTAATTTGTAATACAAATGAAACATACTGGTTGAAGCACATAGATTATTTCCTGCTACACATACCCATTTTGAAACGCAGTATCTGATTTAAGCCACATAACCTCATATAGCTGGCACATGGCCAAATTCCTAATAATACTGTGCTTTGAAAGAAAAAAAAAACAGTGAGAAAGTGTTTCCTAAAGCAATCATACAGTCTAGAACACTGTTAAATGTATAGGAACACCTGTGTGTTCTGTTTCCAGAGCAAATCTTTAAGAAGCTCTACACTCCCAAGCACATGTTCATCAAATTAACATTATGGTTTGTAGGAAAGGCTTAGCTGCCTAAAAAAAAGTATATGTAAGTTAGTTGCTTCTATATTATTGCTGCATTTAGGTAAAAGGATTAGAAGAAATCCTTTATCAGCAAATGATTAACAAAATAACACATTTATGAAACGATCTTCTGCATGCTGCATGGAATACCACATGGCATTATTTAATATTCATTTATTTTATGAATTGCCTCTGTGAATTAACATGTATCTTAAAAATCATTCTGCCAAAGAACTTGAAAGCTACTACTTTGGAGCTTCATTAGTAGCTGTGGATTAAGATATCATAAGTATAGTTGTAAATGACCATGAAAAATGGAAATTAGTGGTAGAAAAAAGCCTTTTAAAAGGTCTTTTACTGCTGCATGCAATTAGGCCAGCTCAATTATGCTGTGAGAGCTGTCATGGGATATGACATATGAAATGCTGAATTCTGCAGATATTTCTAGTTTGAAAGCTGAACTGAAAGGAAATCCATCTGAACAGCCCCTTCCCCAGCTTTCCCTTGTTGTCTCTGATGAAGGTGGTTTCTGCATCAGCAGAGTCCTGCAGTTTGAAGGAACTGAGAGAAACTGATAGGTGTGGGCTTCATGTGCCCAGAAAAAATACGGGCTATGTATTTATTTTTATCTGCAAGCTAGATGGCGATACTGGCACGTGATGTGGGGCTGCATCTTGTCTTTCTCTCTTGCTCTTTGATCAGTCAGAACTGCTTGATGAGAGCAGCTCCCAAGCCTTATTCTGTACTAGTGGCCAGTGCTGTGTATGCCC
Organism: Brachypteracias leptosomus; assembly: GCA_013401335.1. Lineage (NCBI taxonomy): Eukaryota > Metazoa > Chordata > Aves > Coraciiformes > Brachypteraciidae > Brachypteracias > Brachypteracias leptosomus. The sequence continues at coordinate 113,289 of VYZX01010001.1, read as the reverse complement.
CCACTTAACTATGGATCCAGTCATCCGCGATGAATAATGATATCACGATCTGCATTTCTGCTGAAATCACCAGCATGAAAAGATTTAAAGCTAAGATCTAAATCATTACATTTTAGATGTTGTTCTTCAAAAAAGCAGATAGAATACAGCTATCTCAAATAGATCCTTTCATACTGTGCTGACTTAATCTTCCTCCATGCCTTGGAAAAATAAACCCATCAAGAATTGCGAAGGACTTGCTTTTCTTAAAAAAAAAGACATGAGTGCAAAACCAGTAAATTCTGGCTAGATCTTGACTTCCTGCTGCTGACACAAATCTCTTTTAGGGATACATCTGCCCTGTAAGCCCTGGATTCAATGAACACTTACTCATATGAATAGGTAACACTCTTAGAGAATGACCCATTAAGCTCAGTCTAAGGACTAGCCTCCCTTGTTAGGATTCAATTTTTGTGTCTAGCAAAGAGAACTTGTAATGACTATATTGCTCCTTCCCAAACAGCTACTCAAGTTTTGGAGCGAAAGTAACACTCAGAAGAGGTTTACTATTTTAAAAGGCTTTTGCAATCAGAAGTGGCACACAAGGCAGTGCCTGGCTACCAAACAGAGGGAGGAATCAAAAGCTAATCAATTTGATAGGAGGTTTGTGGAAAGGAATATTTAAAATAAATCCACCGTTTACTTTAAATCACCTTTCCCCCTACTTTAGCTCTATTGCAGGTTTTTTTCTATTGAAGGTAAAGGGAAGACCAAAGAATGTGTTTCATGCAATCCGTAAGCCAGGCTGTCTGGTGGAATGACACCTTAGTGAACGACAGTGACTGATGTAATCAGTTCTCTGTCTCCTACCTAAACCTCACAGCCTCTCACTTTGTAGATCCTGTGAGATGAGAAATGTTAAGTGCCTTCATGCAACTTCACAGTTTTTTCTATCCCAACTTCATTTTATGCTACCCCAGCAACACATAATGCATTCAGCTCTCAAAATATCCCACTGTGTGTAAGTTTTTCCACAGCCCACCAGTGAAGGCTTCAGAAACTGGTCAAGTCCACCAGCGCAAGGAGGTTTGTCACTGGCCATGCAAATGCCCACCGATGCCAACCTGTACCCCTGGGGTGAGCTTGGTGAAGGATGGTTGTGGCTGCTGTAAGGTCTGTGCCAAGCAGTCAGGAGAGACCTGCAATGAAGCCGACATCTGCGATCCCCACAAAGGCCTCTACTGCAACTACTCAGAAGATGAGCCTAGGTATGAAACAGGCGTGTGTGCATGTAAGTTGTTCTTCCATGCTCCTGTCTTAAAATCCAGGAGGGTGGGATCAAGCAGGTGAATGGTTTTGGAGGAAAACTCCACTTGCTGGTGCTGCATAGCTCTGTGCTAAGCAGTTTATCCTAATTTAGTCCTTTGCTCAGTCAGAGAATTTGAGAGTAGGGCTGGGACTGTTTTTAAACTTACCTGTGTTAGTGAAACCAGTTCATCATCCACAAGCTTGTTATTTGCAGACATGTGGATAACTTGGTTTAAATTCGGTGGTTGTAGCTATCACCAGGCATAAATAAAAAAATACATGCTTGGGCTGGGAGGAACTCAAAGCTGTGGGTGCAGTAAAGGCTGATGGCATTTTAGCAGGCTTGTAAGCAGGAACCATGTGCTCCTTTTATGTTAGTAACTGTTGTTTACCATTTGCAGACCTGGTAGCTGTAGGATGTGAGATCAATGGAGTTTATTATCTTAACGGGCAGACCTTCCAGCCTAACCCACTATACAAGTGCCTGTGTATCAGTGGTGCAATTGGATGTACACCTGTGTTCACACCAAGATTAGCAGCAAGTCCCTGCACCAGGGTCACGGGCAGAAAGAAGCCCAGACAATCCATCTGTGGCCCAGGACAGCACAAGCAACTTCAATCAACAAACTACAGACTGATGTCAGGTGTGCCTGGCTACACGGGTAAACTTTTCTGTACATGACCCTTTCTGCATTTAGTGTCCCTGGCTTCAGCAGCCAGTTTCTCAGTTCTCGCTGGAGGCCATTGCCAGGGTGACTGGTCTGTCCCAATTACCCTTCTTAGTCATAGGTCACCATCTCTTTTCTCTAAACCTCATGAATATGAAAAGCAAATAGCCTTTTGGCTTGTGTCACCAGGGAATTGGCCAAAGCTACCTTCAGCCTGTCTTTCTGCAGAGGTTTACTACTCATCAGATCAGACCAATTAGGGCTATTGGTAAACAGCCATTTGGCAGCCTGGGAGCTGTCTCATTTTCTTCTGCTTTGTGGTGGTAGGGAGCCTTGGTTTTCACATACATACATTACCATGTTGTAGGCCTCTTTTTTCAATAGAAAGCAGAAAATAATAAGTTGCCGTAGTGGCTTTCCTGATTTCACAAAATTTCAGGTCATTGCAAGGACAATGCTCAGTCTGATCAAAAGCATACATGAGCTTATCCATGCAGTTCTGCAAGGGTCACCTGGTAATCCCTTTAACCTCATCCTGGCTCTGCTGTCATCACTTTAGTTCTCTTTTTCACTTTAAAGAAGCACCATTGCCAGAAGCAGCTATCCTGGCCCTGCCCTGGCCATAGAATCATAGAATGTTTTAGGCTGGAAGGGATCTCTAGAGGTCATCCAGTCCAAGCTCTGCTGCTTGTGCTGTCTCCTTCCCTGTGCATGTGCAAATTTCCATGGTGAAACTCATCTTCATTACAACTCATGTGGGTACCAGAAAGCTGAGCCATTTATTTGGTGGCAGCTTGAATTATGGGGAAATTATGGCCAGAATCATCATCATGGATCAATAAAACCAAAAGGATTGCAAAGCTTAGCAGAAAACCTTCATGAAAGACTGTGGTGTAAATAGGTGAATGCATGTCAAGTCAATCTGCAGATAAAGAGACCTACTTATAAAATCTGAAGTTCAGTTTAGATAACTTCTAACATGTCATTCAAGTTAGCAAAAATTAAAAAGCAGTTCATCATTACTTCAAAATTGTAATACAATACCTGTAACTAGTATCAAAGCCNTGGTCATCCTGCTGTCCACCAGGACCCCCAGGTCCCTTTCCCCTACACTGCTCTCTAATAGGTCATTCCCCAATTTATACTGGAACCTGGGGTTGTTCCTGCCCAGATGCAGGACTTGCACTTCCCCTTGTTATATTTCATTAAATGTTTCCCCGCCCAACTCTCCAGCCTGTCCAGGTCTCGCTGGATGGCAGCACAGCCCTCTGGTGTGTCAGCCACTCCTCCCAGCTTGGTGTCATCAGCAAATTTGCTGATAGTACACTCAACTCCCTCATCTAAGTCATTGATGAATATATTGAATAATACTGGCCCCAGTACTGACCCTTGGGGCACTCCACTAGTTACAGGCCTCCAACTGGACTCTGCCCTGTTGACCACGACTCTCTGGCTTCTTTCCTTCAGCCAGTTCGTAGTCCACCTCACTACCCGTTCGTCCAGTCCACACTTCCTCAGTTTAGCTGTGAGGATGCTGTGGGAGACCTTGTCAAAGGCTTTACTGAAGTATAGAACTATACTAAATGCTGTGTATAAACACTCAGTAAAGGCAACTGACTTCAAATGAAGAGAGACTTCATTTCTAGAGAACATTGTTAAACTGATCAAAGAGAAAACAATGCACTGAAAACAACAGCAACAAAACCACTTGACCCCGTGAAATATTTTAATTGGGTTTGTGGGAAGCTGTGTTTCAGATACCTGGAGAACAGCATTAAGCCATTTACTTTGTAGCACTTCAGCAGATCCAAAATCTGAAGTCAAAACCTTCAGTAACTCCTTCATTGGCTGCAACCCCGCATCTCATGGCATTTATTCAGAAATTCGAAACAAATGTGCAACACAACCTTGAGAAAAGGTTTCTAGCTTGCAAACCACACTTCCTATCTGATTTGGTTGAGGGACCCAGCAGCCTGTCCCTGTGGTGGCTGTACATGCTAAATATTCTTCAGGTGACACAAATCCTCTGAAGAAAAGCATTTTGCACTTTAAAATTTTTGTTTCAAAGTGAAGCCTTCCCCCTTCCCTTTCCCAGTGCAGCAGAAGCATCATGTCAGCTTGTGCATAAATTCCAGGAATGGCTCCATGGGCCAATGTCTATTTTGAAAAGCCTTTTTTTGTTAGTGTAGATAAAAAGTGCCAAGTTTCATTTCATTGCTCTTGCTTTGTTTTCTGGTTTTCCTTCTCAATTTGATTTACCTAATTCAGAGATGCAAGGATGTACCCAGGTCACACTTTAAAAAATGTACCAAGTCTAAATGATCATTTAACTTCCCTCTATTTGTTGCAGATCTGTGACAGGCTTTTAATCTGCTTGCTACAATGAGATCTTTAAACTGCTGTCTGCTTTCCAGGTATCCTTGTAATTCTGCCTGTGCTCTTACCTAAATGCACAGATTCCAGAGTCAGGGTTTTTTGCAAGTTTCACCATGAACTTTGGCACTGCAATTTTGGTTTGCTGCTTGGGGTTTTTTTTGTGTTGGGTTGGTTTTTTTTTAAAGTGTACTCCACCTAATCCATCAGAAAATAGGCTTTTTGGTGATATGTAGAAGTCACTGGAGAATTTTACTCAATACAAACCCATAATGAATATTTTCAGCACCCATTTTCAAGCTGTGTTTGGCCTTAAATAATTTTCGGTGTCTCTTCTATTCTGCACATTTCATAAAAATCCCACAAATAACTTCCACACATTTCCATCACATCAAAGTGGAGAGTCATACAACATATGCAGTCCTTGCTGAGATCTGAGTATCCAATATCAGTATTTTTTCAAATCAAATGTTTATCTTTTTATTTTCAATTAATTATTTTTGGGCCATTCTGCTGCATAAATAATCTATGGTTGTTTTAGCTTACAGGAACTTACCACTAGTTTTGAAGAAAAAGTGCCTAGTACAGGCAACTCCCTGGACAACCTGTTCCAGGACCTGTGGCATAGGCATATCCAGCAGAGTGACCAATGAAAACAGAAAATGTGAAATGAAAAAAGAAAAGAGATTGTGCTTCATCCAGCCTTGTCTGACCAATATACGAAAGACAATAAAGGTATTCTCCAATATAAAACGAGTTCCTGAAAGAAAATGAAAATATCAGAAATAATGGAAAAATGAATGTATTGGCAACTACTAATATAAAGTGACTTCTTCCTTTAAGGGTTTTAAAATAACTCTTTCTTTTTTTATCTTCAGTCTTCGGTTTTCAATAGTAAACTACAGATGTGTAATTTCAAACAAAACAACCTAATGTCCTGAAATAAAAGTGCTGCTAGTGCCTTCCTGGTGCTCAGTCCCTAAGAAAATATTTTCAGTTTGCTGACTGGAATAAAAATAAGACAGCTTTGAGGAGGAGTAATTTTCAGGATATTTCTATGCAAATGTTGCATTTTTTTTTCTTATGTGTTCTGTTTTTAATGTGTGAAAACTCAGGATTTTCTTTGTTTTTTCTATATTAAAGATTCCAAAAGGAAAAACATGTCAACCGACATTCCAGCTTCCTACAGCAGAGAAACTATTTTTTTCTGGATGCTCAACTACTCAAAGCTACAAACTAACTTTCTGTGGTGTGTGCTCGGACAAGAGGTGTTGCGTACCTAATAAGTCCAAAATGATCACTGTACAGTTTGAGTGTCCCAATGAAGGCTTCTTTAAGTGGAAGATGATGTGGATAACATCATGCGTGTGTCAGAGGATGTGCAGTGCTCCAGGAGATATATTTTCTGAACTCAAAGTTTTATGACAAGTTACACCAGTGACTGTAACATACTGAGAACACAGCAGCACATTCACATCCTGAAGGGTTACTGTAACACCCCCCCAGCTCCCCAACAATGTTCATAGTGAAACTACGTATGTGAATATTCATTGTTTAAATAGCAACCGGAAAATGCAAGTAAGAGTGCATCTTTTTAAACAATTGTTTTTATATATGGAAATACATTCTTGAGAAGGGTGTACAGAACATTAGTATTGTCAAAACAAGAACTTCTGGTAATTAAGGCACAGCAAGACAGCTTCACACCCTGCTGTAACAAGTTGTTGCCCACAGACAAATACATGTAAATCCATAGATGCTCTAACATATTACAAAAAAATTACCCTGTAATACTTCATCTATAATTCCTGATTATCAAATTAATATTTTCTACTATGTATCTGCAATAGTAAAATACATCAATGCTGTTTCAAACAGAAGTCAATTTTTGCAGCAGATAAGCTTTCTGTAGTGTTGTGAATATAAACAACGCACTTGTAAAGGAACAAATAAGTGTGCATCTACAGACAATAGATGCAAAATTTCAAGGAAATTATTTTTAGAATGTTTTCTTCAAAGAAAAGCTCTCAACAAATGCTATTACAATGTTTTATTGAACACTCTGGACTTATACATTGAAAATTGTGCTTACTTGTACATCCATTTCAACTGTGCTATTCAAGCTTTAAGAAATCACTGCATTGATCCATTCTGATTTGTAAGAGTTCACTAGTCCTGTTGGTCTAAGACAGCCAAGGTTGTCAAACAACTGGTAATAGTTGTACATTCTGTACTGTAAAAGCTCTTACTGTAATAAAAATATACTTACCCTGGTAATTATAAATAGTAAAATACCTATTTTATCTGCATTCTTTTAAGCATATAAATTTTGTTCTCTGAACATTCATTATAAGTGCATGTTTCGCTCAGAGGTATATTGTATTATCTCATTATCAAGTGCAACTCAGCATTCATGAATATGAATCATCAAAATAACACCTTAATTAATGCTCCAAGTGTAATACTTGAAACAATTTATGCTGTATTTTCTGATATTGCCAATTTTTATATCAACTCAGAATGCTCTAATACAGCTAAGTACAACATGGAAGCAAAAATATCAGAACTATGAACATAGCTTAGAGCCTTCTGAAATGACTACTATTCTGCAAAGTTTAAGAAACCAGTTTCATTAGACACTTGCTTTCATCTTTGAAAAGGCTATGTGGGCTTTTCTTCTCTTCATAGTTGTTTGTTAAAAAACATATCTAGCAACGGTGATCCTTCTTAGAAGCAAGGCCTACCTTTAGTTTAATGTAAGCTGAAAGTCTAAGAACTGAACTACATTTTTGGCTGCTACAACCTCTTTCTTCTCTTCACAGCATATGGTATGTCAATTTACTCCACAGTTAGGAAGACTGCTCCTACTGATATCTGCCATAATAAGGTGCCTTGAAATCTTTCTTACAGATTAGGCCTGTCACTTAATATGACACCTCTAAGAGCTGAGGAAGCTGTTGTCCCAGTCTCACTTTGAAATTACAATAGTTAGGCATGCTGCAATTCATTCTGGTTAACTGAAGTAGTTGGATGCTTGGGAGGAATAAAAAAACCCCAACCTAAATCAGTAATTCCTTCTTTAAACAGCTATCTTCAGTCTTGATGGATCTGTTCTAGGCCCACCTCTTGTGGCATCCAGTTCATTGTACTCTTCTATTAGGTCAGATAAAGATGATATGGCTTCAGAAAAACAGCTTTGCTCCATCCCATCTACATGCAGATAGTGGTGAAGGTGAGCCTATGAGAATGAAAAAAATTCAATGTTATCCTTTTTTTGGCATCTAATTCTTTTGGCTCGGTAAGTACCATTTAGCTTGCATTGAAGAGGGGAGTGCCAGCACTGTAGAAAGTCGATTTAAGGACTTATATCATGACATCCCTTGTTTAAATGCTTGGTAACTTCAGTAACAACCCCCTATGGAATCCCCTTCCAACCTAAACCATTCTATATTACTATTTCTTACACATCCATCTTTTCATGTTCTGTCTTCTTGGGTACACCTGATCAAACTGTGTATTGGGTTTATGTGGCAAGGTTTTACTAGCATGGGGGAGCACAAGGCTGCAGAAGTGGCTTTTGTGAGAAGATACCAGGAGCTGCCCCCATGCTGGACAGAGCCAGTTTCAGCCAGCTCCAATATGGACCTGCTGCCAGCCAAGGCTGAGCCTATCAGTGATGCTGGCAGTGCCTCTGTGAAGACATATTTAAGCAGGGGTAAAAAAATGTTACATGTGAGAGAGGAGTGAAAACATGTAAGAGAAACAGCCCTGCAGACACCAAGATCAGTGAAGAAGGAGCAGGAGTGAAATTGAGCCTAGGAAGAAGGGTGTGGGGTGAAGGTGTTTTCAGTTTTGGTTTTATTTCTTGCTATCCTACCCTGTTATTAATTGGCAATAAATTGAATTTGTATTTTCCAAGTCAAATCTGTTTTACCCAGGGCAGTAACTGGTGAGTGATCTCCCTGTTCTTACGTTGACCCATGAGGTTTTCATCCTATCTTCTCCCCCTGTCTTGCTGAGGAAGGGAAGTGAGAAAGCAACTTGGTGGGCATCAGATGATCCACCACAAACTGGTAGGCAGATCTTTCAGATACTGCCTCACTGCTGAAAAGAGTAGGTATAGTGCCCGATAGGCACTGATTAATAAGGAGTTTATGCTTTTTAAGCAGCAGCTGCTGGAATGATTCCTTGACAGGTAACAAAAACCTTTGGCTGTTACTTTTATGCAGTCCCTTTGTGATACTAAGATTTGCTTCCCAATAATACAAGATGCTAGTGATTAGTGGCTACAGATGTTATAAAGATAAGTTGTACCTTTTTCTTGTAAAGCTTCATAAATCTGTCTTTGAGTTCAATGAAAGTTGGTTTGACACAGGTGTTGTTTGCTAAAGTCAGAAGGGAATGGGAATGGCCCACAGGAGGCACTGAACACAAACCAGTTTTCCATCCCTCTTGATTCCAAGAGACAAAGTGCAGGGAAGGCTTCAACCTGTGACACAAAAATTCAGTTACCTAAGGAACATAAAGAACACAAAGCTTAGGTTTCCTTTGCTAACAAACAGTCTGAAAAGGATAGCATTTAAGCTTTCAGAACTAAGAAGCCAGTTAAAATTTTGAGTAAGATGCTTTAGACTAAATACTGTGTCTATTTTAAATTTAAATTTCAAACACCAATTTTATTTTAACATATCAGGGTTTGAAAAGTAAAGTTACAAGGACCTATAAGAGGGACTGCAAGCACTCGGAGATTTAGGAGAGGGGTTGATTAATACTGTGTGGGGACAATCAGTCTACCAGTAGCTCGGAAATAACTAAAATGCTTTAGATTCTCAGAAATTTTCCCCATGCACGCCTGTCTGCCTGTAAACTCTGTTCTGTATGTGAAGCTCGCCTGTCTTTCCTGTTATAACTATGTAGATCGATAGTGTAAGAGATAGAAACAGCACTAACAATAGCAAGTTGTTAAAATAAGGATGCTTCCTGATCTACATCAAAGTAACTATGAAAGACAGGGACCTTCTGTTCAGTAAAAACAAACTGCTATGACTGAACTTACTCCTTCAACATCCTTTACTGGCAAGAGATCTCTGGAAGGTCATGCTTTGTTCTCCCTTGCATTTTTGAGAATGAGGGGAGCACAGGAACATCTAAACAGCCCCCTCTATTTGAAAATCCAAGAATGCTGTGATTTATTCTATCTCACTACATAAATTTTCTTTCCTCCTGAAACAAAAATATTTCTGAGTAAACTGATTCAGAATTTAAATTCTTCAAATGAAAAGTGAGAGTGCTCTGGACAACTGTCAACAATTTCAATGACAAATCCCATGACTAGTTTGTGTGGTATTACAAACCTTTCAATATTTCTGCGAAGGTCTGAAACCTGCACATTTCCTCGAACAAGAAGTGCACAGGCAAGGTAGAGGCTGTGCTTTGGATCTGATTGAATTAGTTGATGATCTCTGCTAAAAGCATCTGAGAACATCTGATCCAACCTGAGAAAAAATAAACCAGAGTTATCTACTCTTACTAAAGCAGGCTACAGAAGTTCTTCAGTATGTACATACGTTGGCATTAGAAGTTTTTAAAAATACACCAGATCCACTTTTCCCTCTCTTCTCCCTTATTTTACAAGCCATTGTTGAGTCTGAAGTCAAAAGTGGACAAACTAAGAGACCTTTATTAAAGCAATTTCAGATCAATGGTTACAAAGTATGTTAAAGCATTTAACTACTTGAGGTTCTGATTATATGACAACTTGAGTGGACAATCTCATTGCTTGTGAAGGATCTGGCAAGGAATACCAAAGTGCTGCTGACCCTTACAGAACTGATGATCTGCCTATTACAAATCATTAGCATCCAACAGCACCCTGGCTTGTATCAGGAATAGTGTGGTCAGCAGGACCAGAGAAGTGATTGTCCCCCTGTACTTAGGCACTGGCGAAGCCACACCTCAAGTACTGTGTTCAGTTTTGGGCCCCTCACACTAGAAGGACATTGAGGTGCTGGAGAATGTCCTAAGAAGTGTAATGAAGCTGGTGAAGGGTCTAGAGAACAAGTCCTATGAGGAGCGGCTGAGGGAACTGGGGTTGTTTAGCCTGGAGAAAAGGAGGCTCAAAGGAGACCTTATCACTCTCTACAACTACCTGAAAGGAGGTTGTAGGGAGGTGGATGTTGATCTGTTCAACCAAGTAACAAGTGATAGGACAATAGGTAATGGCCTCAAGTTGCACCAGGGCAGGTTTAGGTTGGACACTAGGAAAAATTTCTCCACAAAACCAGTTGTCAAACACTGTAACAGGCTGCCCAGGGAAGTGGAGGTGTTTAAAAAATGGGTAGATGTGGTGCTGAGGAACATGGCTTGGTGGTCACCTGGCAGTGGTGGTTTAATGGTTGGACTTGATGACCTTAAAGGTCTCTTCCAACCAAAGCTACAATTATTTAAAAGATTCAATGAATCATAAAACTGTATTCACTTTGATTAATTTAGGAAGAGAGATACTATACAAATTTGTCTACTTTTTCTAATATTATCATGTATGACTGCTTTAGAAGATGACACTCCAGATCATATTCTTTCTCTCTTCACCTCCTTAAGCAAGTTCCACTGTACTGTGGGATATCAAAGATGGTGTCTTGAGGAGGTTTCTATGGACCCAGAACATTTAAGCTATTCTTCTCATTTGTTTCAAACTCCCTGCATCACCTCTGCCACAATCTGCCTCTTAAAAAAAAAATAACTAAAGGAGAAAAAAATATTACCAATCCCACCTCATTCTGAAACATAGGACCATAGATTGTTTTGGGTTGGAAGGTATCTTTGAAGGTCATCAATATGACTGAGTATCTCCCCATATTCTGTTACCTTCTCTCCAGCACTGTATTGTCTCCTCAGGGTATAGTTTCAAGAAATCCAACTGATTGTCACAACTTGCTATCACAGAAAAGAGGCAGTCTCGCTGCCTTTTCCACTTTGCATGCTTCCATTAGTTACCCTTTGCTTTCTCTATCACTATTTGGACCTTTTTCTGACTGAAATTAATTTCAGTAAAACCAGTAAAATCTATTTTAACTGGTTATTTTTCTGCCATGCCAGGGGCATAAATAATCTCACAAAATTTGAGAAGTATCAGCTTATTGTTACAATAAGCAGTTAAACAGGCTCACTTTAAAGTATTTTGTGAGTTGAGGACAAACTGTTACTCAGAAGAATGTCATGTGGGTTGTACCTAAGTAATACATTTTTCTAATAGAAACAATCTCCCAGTAGAAATAACAAAAATACATTTTGAGTTTCCTGCCCCAACTATTACAGAGAAAAGGGACAAAGAATGTTCCTAAAATAGGTAGGATGAATTTGAAAATGTGGCAGACTTAAAACTTTTAGAACTTCTACCCTTTGTTTTGATACACAATAAATTTTTTTTAATGAAAACTATGGAAGATTTAGAAATCAAGCTTCAAATGTAAAAATTCCATAATATTTTTTCTTACCTTCTAGAAGGTACATTAACATCAGTCAATGTATACAGAGGAGTCAAGCTTGAAACCAAGTAATGAAGTCGAGGGAATGGAACCAAATTCATACTGATTTCATTAAGATCCATGTTAAGGGAACCTTCAAACCTAGCAGAGCTGAAAAAATTAAAACTGTTATAAACTAAGTAAATTACTTTTATAATGTAAACATTCATTAAGTCTATTTTTCATCTGTTCTGTACAATAAAACAGCAAAACAACAGAACATTCAAGAAACTTGTTCATGTATAATTACTAAACTTTCACACTTGGCACTAACAGTGCTGTATCTTATTTACTTACAGTTCTCATTATAGAACAATAAATCACCAAGAGTGAGACGTCGTTTCCTGGTTGTAGTCTTTAGCACTGGTTTTCAGTATGTGGGCATAGCTGCTGAATACCAGTTTTAATTAATAGGCTACAATAAAACACGCATGACTTAACATTCCTGACAAGCTGTTGAACAGAAAAGCAGGCCAATACTTCAGAATTATATTTCACGGGGAGGTTCTTGCAGCAATAGAGTTTAGGAGCAACAATGATCTGAGAGTATTTGTAAAATAGTACAACTGGGCAAGAAATTCAAACTTCCCTGGGCTCCATTAAGCATTAATGGAAGAAAATATCCTTCTGTCTATAAATCTTTTCTTCCTTCAGTTCTAAGATGATTACGGTTAGAGCAACACCACTGCAATCTGAATACTTCCAAATACTTTAGCATTTAGTAATTAATTCTTAAAAAGAGGAAACCCATATCAGATGGAACACAGTATTATTTGAGTCAACGCAGGCCTGCATATTTGCAGCACACAGCGCCTCCAGCAATGCTACTTTTACAGAGAAACAACCTGTAATTTTACCTTGTCAGGTTCAGCAGTAAGTTGGCTACGATATTATTCATTGCATCAAATGGCTTCTCTTGCACAGTTTTTCCACTGCCTGTACTTGATGTTACCAAACTGTTTTGCTTCAGAGTTGACCCTAGCTTCCCAGAGTTGATCATCTGATGAATTTTATTAACTATATCAAACAGAGACTTTGAGAGAGAAAAAAACAACATACAAGAAGTCTTGAGCACAGAGATTTCAAATTCAGTACCCCAATCTCTCATTTCAATTAATCTTAAAGAAAAAGCCAAGACATGGTACTGTCAGTTCAAAGATTATACTTTTGATACACAAGTCCAATTCTTGACCAATTCCAACTGACTGAAGTATTTCTAAAAGTCTGTTCCTTACATGTCACGAACATGTACACAGCTTGACTCAGAAGTTTGAATTTTATTCAACTATTCACAATCCTCACCTTCTAAAATTACATATTAAATTTTCATAATTCCCATGAGAGCAAAAACATACTCTAAATATATTGAACTTTCTTTTTTTGGAAGCAAGTGGCAAGAGAGTCATCAAAGATAGATTCCAACGAGTCTAGTGATTGCATGGTCAGGCATGCCTTTGATGCCCATATCACTATTCAGTGAAGTCAAGTCTGTCTGAATTTGGAGTGGTCAGTCATTTCCCTTGCAGGACACTACTAATACTACACACATATTGATTGCTAAAAGAACGTAAGACCCTCAGCCTCAGTAAATAGAAGCTTTTCACTGTTTAACTTGAAATAGACAGGAAAAAATTCACTCTAGACAACTTTGAAGGTGCAGAGCAACTTTTTAGTGATATCCATATTAATTTCAAAAACCTGAAAGCGACTTATGAGTTCAATTATTAGTTTAAAAAGAATGAATTTATGCTTTTTAAGACTTGCTACGCAAATCAATACACAGAAGGAAACTGATGGAAAGAAAATATTAATTCTTACTTCATTCTCTATTGGTAGCACACAGTCTGCATGTTCATTAAGCTCCTTCATAGCCAGAACACTGTTATATGGAGAAGTAATAACATCATCTTCACCAGAAGGATAAACTGAAGTAACAAATCTATATACTTCTGGGAATTCATCCTCAAGCAAATTTAGTATGAAAGTTCCAAGACCAGATCCTGTCCCTAATTATGAATGGAGACAGAAATGAGAGAAGATAAAAGGTTCCGCATGTTATCTTAATCCTTAAGTCTCATATTTTGGAAACATACAGCTTTTCAATTATATATATTAATATTTTCTGAAGCATTTGGCTGACAGAGGCTACTCAGATGTAAGTTAAGGCAGGAAGGTTTTTCCTCTGTCAGTAAAATAATTGACAAGAGTATTTCCCATAGTATATCAGACAGGATGAAGTATACAATGTAAAAAAATTTTGCCAACCAAAAAGTTCTGTTATGTAGAAAACATTTTTCTGACCTCATATTTATTTATTTTTAAAAATTTAATTTCAATTTCAAAACAAAGCATTTATTTAAAAACACTGAACTACTCTAAATGATTATTTATTGGGTGTTTCTTTACAAAGTTTTTTCATTCTCCAGTCAGAACAATCCCTTTCCCTCAGCACACATTTTTTTTCCTTTTTAGCACTAAGCACACTGCACAGAGTTCAAAACCAAGAATTGAACTGTGTTTTTTCTGTCTTGGACAGCTAATGTTCTTAGCAGCAGATAATTTCATCTAAGAGCAAGACAGCAATTTTCTGCAACAACAGAAACAATATCTGGAGGGTCCCTCAAATTAAGCAAATGGCCACACAAAAGGCCCTTGACACAACTCTTGCTTCATATTTAGAGCTATTTTCTGTGTCTTTTTCCACATCATAACCAGTTACAATACATGCTCTACCCATGTTTCCAGGGGGAAAGGCTTAGTAGCAATACAGTAATGACAAAATTTTCACTGCAAGGGATTCTCCTTTGTGATTTAATAACAAAGTAGCTAGATGGGATTCAAGAGAATTATGTGGAAGGAAAACAGAAAAACAAAGCTTTTTCTAAAGTTAAGCAACATTAGAGGTCTCCTTCAAATCCTCTTGGAAAACTCTTTTCCCATGATTTAAAATTTCATTACAACAATGACATCAGTGTTCTGTGGCCACTGTCCCCTCTGATCAGCAATATTTCAGTGTTTCCTTGTATTTGGTACCCATCTTGATCCAGCCCATTGTCTCCCATTTCAAATTTTAGCTGTATTTTTGTTCTGGGTAGCACTTACCTTATTTCATGATCAGGGCTCCTCAGTGTTCTAACTGCAGTTCCACTTAGTCTGTTTGGGGTTTTTTCTGCATTCTGAATGGTGCAGATTATTGCATTGAAGTTTTCAAGATTCAGGTTTTTCTTTTTCACCTGTGGCTAGTGCAATCATACTAACTATAAAAAAATTACTTACCACCTCCCATGGAGTGGATTATAAAAAAACACTGTAGACAGTCACAATGTTCTGCTGTTTTCCTCAGCTTTTCCACAATGTTTTCCTGGTACTGATAGCCATATAGCTTATGACCTACAGCCCTGAGGATACGAAAAATACTTTAAAAAAAATCCAGCAATCAATCAACCTTTTATTTGTTGTTTTTTTTAAAAAATATTTTAATTTTATTTTTTAAAGCCTCCTATTTGGCATTCTAGAGTTCAGAGTGCAGAGCTAGATACAACACCAAATATGTCAGTTGTCAAGCCGTGACTACATTATGTGAATATGGGAGTCAGGATATGGTTTTAATTTTGAGGATTCAAGTGGCACTAAGTTCAGAGCTTTGGACTGTGCACTAGTATTTTGTGCCAATAAGGAAATAAATTTGCACATTGAATGACCAAATTGTAATTATGAAAGTTATACACTCTAACAATAAGGACATCCCTATGAAATATGTGTATTGATCTTCCTTTTAGTACTATGAGAACCAGTTCCTACTAGTGATAAAAAACCCCCAAGCAGTTTATTTTCAACACACTTATCTGCTAGATGGATTGCAGGATGCTTTGTTCCCTGTATTGCACTCTTTTGGCACATTTGCTGATGATTTGCTTTTCAGTCTGTAGTGCACTGAATATTATCAGAGGAGCATTAGGGTCCTGGTGAAAATTTGGAATTAATTATGTTAATCAATCTTTTTCAGAATTTCTCTTTTTGGTAACGTATTTTACATGCACAAAGCCAGACTCTGTGGTGCTTAGAAATCAGAAGTGCATTTGTTCATATATCTCATTTCTACACTAGTTACACAGTCTCAAACTAGATTACGGCTTCAATAGAGCAATGGAAGCAGCTGAATACCAAAGAAATAAAAATAAAAACCATGTTCTTTTGAAAAAGGAAATTAAAAAAATAGGCAAAATGATATATCAGCAGAATTATCTTTCTGTGAAAGGCTTTTCAAAGCCCTCCTCCAGGCAACAGTGACTCCAAAGTTTACTGGTAATATGCTGCAGCTCCCCAGGTGCAGAGCGAACCAGAAAGCTACTGTTATCATTTCCCTTTTCAAATGCCATCTAATTAGTTGCTAAGAAATGCTTTCTAAAGAGGTTCTCACCAGTTGTTTCCTGAACCAGAAACATCTGTGATAAGCTGCTTGCTATCAAACACATCCCTCAATGGTCCCTGCAGAATTTCATTTACCACGCCCTCCTCCATGTCAATCAACAGTGCCTTCGAGAAAGGAAAGAATTAAAATTCAGTCAGTAAACACACCACCCTTTGAAATAGTCACACAAAGAAATAGAAATTTTTTTACAATATAAAAGCTATGTTTTTTTCTACTGTGCTCCAGAGAAAGTTTTTTTTTAGCTGTTATCTAGGAGACCAACTATATACACCTTGGCTGATTTGCTAGAAGTCATTAAATAGGACAGCATTTCAGATAATGTAATTTTATTGAAGTTTTGTAATATTTTGCCCCAATACTTCAAAATAAAGAAACTAAAGCATTTTTGTTTCAAGTTTTCTTGCTTCTTAATCCCTTAACGTGGCTCAAAGAAAGTCACTCCTTAGAAAATTAAAATAAAAACTTGGTAATACTTGCAATCATTTCACTAGCATTGCAACTTAAATTACTCAACAAGACTGGCAGAAACCTGTGTTACTCCACTGAAGCACAAAAGCTACTATTAGAAATCTTACTATTCAAAGTAGTATTTAAAAACACACATAATTATAAGGACCTTATGAAAGTTCCTGCAAAGTTGGATGCAAATATGCAATGTAAAAAGAGTGACCTTTACAGATTGCCTTACTCGTGCTTTTAAAGAACAGATTTTTCCTTTGTAAATATCAGGACCATCACCACCACTTCTGAAAAATAAAGTCAAAGCTTAGAATCATAATAGAAAATATGGCAATATATATTAGAATAAAATTCCCTTCTTAATCTTTCATGTTCAGAGGACTGTTACAATGAAAACAAAAGCACCCTGAACATGCTGCTAAGAAAGACCTCTTAATCCCCTGAAGTAATGTAATTGCAAAATACAATCTCAATTAGAAGTATCCTAAGCAGTACCTCAGGAAGCTGAAAAGATAAGCACTGAGAGTTTACTGTCAGATACAGCCTCTGCTCTGTTGTAATTCTACAAGCACTGCCAAAACTTGAAATTATTATCTTTTATCTAGCACTTGGTGTATCTACATCATATAATGACCACAGACCACCAAACAGTGCCACCAGCATTTCACCAGGGGTAGTACAGCACTGCACTACTGCTCAAGGTGTGAAAGCTGCATAATGACTTTGCCATTAAGATTTAACAGTAAAAAAGTCATGCTGGGCTGGCATAGCTTAGGATTGGTTGTACTGAGCCAAACTAGGGAACTATGCAAGTGTACAATCACATTTTTTCCACAATGAATGCTGGTGCTTCTGCACTCAAAGGATGAGACACTTTGGTTTGGCCAAATCATATTCAACACAGGGGAAAAGGCAGGGATACTAGAAGATGGGTCTAATTTTCCACTCAATTATTTATGTATTTTAGGGGTCAAACCTAAAGTACCTCTTAGACTATTCTACATTAAACCACAATAATATTCCAAAAACATCAGCTGAAATTTGCTACAGCATCAAATGTTCTGAACATGCTCAGTCCCATCAAACAAGGGGAAGAGTATGGGGCTGCACTGGATTCCTCAAGGATTTTCCACCTTCTCACTTGAAGCTCTCCAGACACTTCTCATTAGCTCAAGGTAGTCTCCAGTACTCATGTGAATCCTCTAACCTATACAACTCTCTCTCTGAGTCCACTGTAGCACCAGTAAATCTAGCTAGAAAAGTTCTATTTCTCTTCGGGGACTAACAAAACTCAGAGGAAAAAAAAACCCCAACAAATCAACACTTCTTTCTATGACTATTGTCTTTGTAGTCTTTCATGTCAGCCAATACTTTCAATCACTTTGATTCAATTACTGAAAACACCCCCCCACATTCCCAAGAATCTCCTAGGCTTAAGACATGCACTTCTGCATATAAAAACCTACATATGCACAAGTACATTTTCAATATTACATAGTTTAATAATCACCAAAAAAGGAAAAAAAACCCCAAAACAGCCTGTCTGGTTCTGCCAAAGTGTTGCTCACAGTTGTTTGACAGAAAAACCCACCTGGATTCATTATTTTGAATACTGGTATGGTGTGGCATAGAAGACTGAAGTTTGCCACTTTCATGACATAGGGTTTTACACTTGCAATGACCTGGGAGGCGAACTAGTTCTTTCTGATAAAACTAAACAAAGCCCACAACAATAACAAAAAGCCAAAACTTCGCAGCCTAAGCAACAGAGTTTGAAATGACTCTCCCTAATTAAATTATGGTTCAAGGCTACAGTTAAAAGTGGGAATTGGTTCAACAGGAAACTGAACAGCTCCTGGAAAAGATGAGATTTGAATAATTATTCTTCTGTTTCACAGGTAGGGAAATTTGCTCTGAAACTTCTACAGTACTCAGTGAGGTAAGTCCTTCCTCTTTACAGAGAAAAAGCACATGTTTCTATTGCAGCCAACCTGTCAATTATAAATTCAGTGGTTTCATCTGGCACATATAGAAGCATAGACATTGCTTACAAACAGATGTTCTTGGTAATAAAAAAAAAGAAGATATTCTAGGACATGCCCACAAGGAACAGCAATGATAAAATTCAATGCACTTGCAAGTTCTCAGACGTAAAATTTGAAAGAAACCAATTCTTATTTTAATGACATTTTAGATGAATTGCATGCTGTACTGCAGCCTTGCCACAGGACAGAAGGAAAGAGAGGCTGGTCAAATGCTTTTTAATGAATTAAAATGCAACAGCAATATCCAAGCGTACAACTGTTTTATTCTTGCAAACTGCGAGGATTTTTGTGACTGGACAGATAAGAGATGACTGAATGCTCTTAAGGTATGAATTGGTTATACTTAAAAAAAGAAAATCATAGCCACCATTCTCTGTAATGAACTAGTCAGATTAAAAGGATTTAAAACCTGACATGACCTTTTCTGACTACCTTATATACAACTCCTCTTCTAACTCTTCAGGAAGCACTGCTAAGTTGGTATTGAGGGGGCTTTCAGTCTGATCATGATTCACAACAGCAAAAGCTGTCATATCCTGACTGTCCATTTTTGGGACAGAAGGAAAGGAAAACAAACCCAAGCACTTTCAACACCTTTAACTCCTGAAGTAAGTATAGTTAAAATGTAAAGATAGTGTTTTGAAATAACAAAAAAATTATTTTTTTCTAGCACAAATTAAATGTGACCTGAAGCAAATAAATCTGTAAGTTAGGTTAAGAAATGTACTAGAATTGTTGATTTACTGTGTTAAGCTCATGAGCTGCCTGATAAGATGACTTACCTTGTATCTACGTTCCTAAAGAAACTGCTTAATGCTTCATCATAAATTCCTTTCTAAAAGGAAACAACATGAGATAAGATGATGTGTAGTATCAGAAATTCTCAGTGCTTTTTCATAGTACAGTTTAAGTTGGAAGGGACCTCTGAAGGTCACCTGTCAAACCTCCCCACTCAAAGCAGAGTGAATGTCTATGTTGAATCCAGCTAGCTCTAGTCAGGTCTAAAAAGAGCATTCTGCTGAAGCATCAGCTTGGCATTAAGAACTGTCAGGAGCGTGTAACTAGGAAATTAATTTTTCAGCACAAGATCAAACAACTACTCTTCCTTCCTTTCTAAAGATTTAGGATTTTACTGAGGATCTCAGTGCAATTACTGAATTGAATAGCTGCTGTTTAGCTGACTCAGTTCATCACTGATACAACACTCAGCTCATCATGGGCTCCATGCTCACGATACCAACATCCACAAAGTTCTGTGGAAAGGAAAGCACATCACACTGTATCAGTTATTCCTAAACTCCCTGCTGAGGGGTGGCATGGAAATTACTTGCCCCACCATAAAGCTAAAGAGACCTGACAGACTGCTTACCATACCCCTAAAGACCCGATGAAGCAGAATTTGGAAGTCACTGTTCCCCACGACACTAAACCCAGGAGACTCTCCAAATGCGTATGAATTTTATCCATTGCCTTTTTACAGCTGCTTCAATAGAAGGCATTGAGAAGGACCACTCATCGTTATGACGATAATCACTGTTAACACACAGTGTTTACCAGGAAATAGTATCTTTACAGTATGGCAAGAAGAGTGCATTTTTTCAGAGTACTCAACATAATCCTATGCCCTTTTTAGGCTACTATTTTGGCCAGCAAGTCACTGCATGGCATGTCCTGACATGGCAAACAAACAGTGGGCCTTGGTGGGCTGCTTTTTTGCTTTACTCCCAGTGGCAGAGAACCCGCATTGAACAACCTTCTCCTTTCACTAACTGCCCCAAACCTGGTAACGTCTGCCTGTGAGGAGACACCCTGGGCTGTTCGGGGTGGAAAGGCGAGAAAGAGCTGACCTGAGCTGGAGCGGATTACAAAAACCTGGGGATGTCTTTGCTCACAAAGAGGCGGCCTCAGTCTAATCAAGTAAGCACAGTGCTTGGCAGTCACGGTAACAAACACAGAACGAAGCGAGGGTCACCGTGGCCTCTCCGTTGGCTCGCCCCAACCGCCGCGCCGCTCCCCTCAGGCCACCACCGGCCGGGGGCGAGGCGGAGAGGCGGCGGCGTTACCTTGTTGACGGCGGCGTGCTCCCGCAGCGCCAGGTCCCAGAAGCGGCAGCCCACCTGGTTCCCGCACTGTCCCACTGCGGAGGGGAGAGACACGGGTCAGGCACGGGGAGGAAGGGCGGCGGGGAGAGCTCTGAGAGGCGAGACCCCTTACCCTGCACCACCACCGACTGCGTCATGATGGGGAAGGAGGATGGAGCGGCCGCTGCCTCCGCTTTCGAACTCGGCGCCCGGAAGCCACGCCCCTTAGCGGCAGCGGCAGCGGCGGGGCGACGTTGCGGCGGGCGGGCTTTTCGTGCAATGTGGCCTCCTTCCCTCCCCCTCCGTCCTCCTGCGGTGGAACCTCCCAGCCGTTGGCTTAGCTGCGGGTACTCGCCGCCTGCCTGTCGCGAGTGGAACATTCCACTAATCAGGCGGGTGCGTGGGGAGGTGTGAGGCTGCCCCTCCCGTGTAGCGTGACGGGCGTGCGGCCTCGCCTGGGCCCTACGGGTCCCAAAGGCTGCCAGTCGCGGAAGCGGGATTTGGGTGTTGATCGTGATGGCCACAAGTGCTTCAAAGTTTGGTGTAAGAATAAGTGTGCACTGAGAGAAGCTGAGGGAGTAGTAAGGTGTCTGTTGCCCGTTTGGCGGTAGGGGAACAGGGGACATGGTGGGGTGCTCGGAAACAAGGTGTAGTCTTGAGGGTGGACTTGTCAGGGGCTACAGGGTCTCTGCTAGAGCCCAAATATGGCAAAGACCTAAAATTAATTCTTTTTATGGGAGAACAGGAGTTTTTCCATACAATACAGTTCATTACCTCTTATGGCTAAACGTGTGTGATAACATCTGTTTTATTTTCACCAAGTACATGATTCAGAGTGATGGTGTGAAATGTGCCAGTAATGGGGAAACACCTATTAAAAATTCAATGGAAAAATGATCATGTGGAAATGCTGTGGTGACATACCCTCCTATCAAACAAATTATGCTTTCCTTTAAGATTACTTTCATATTTCTTGTGCAAATAGTTGTCTGCAGTGCAATTAGGAGGTGCCTGTGTGTTGAACATGGCAACTTTGGGACTAGAGATGAGAAATGCAGAGATGCTGTTGTCTCAGTATGGTGAGACAGCTCCACAACCTAACTATGCTGCAAAATGATGTAAAGAATGTGCGATACACAAAGCAGTCACTTGCAGAAAGCTTTCTTGTGTCGCAGATGGCATTTCTGCTTCCTGTGGGAGAACAAAAGTACTTCCACACAACCCAGCTCATTAGGTTTTACGGCTAAAACTATCCAACAAAGTACGCTTTTTCCAAATAGGTTGTTTCTAGTGCTTGTGTGCACAAAATTTGCTAAATGAAATTCTTAATAGAAATCTGAAGTTCAATGTATCTTAATTGTTTATTTGCTCTGGAGAAACCATGGTGCTGACTCCTGAACATGACCTAGGGTGCTGTAGAGATCAGTTATAAGTTCCTTGGAAAACAAAGTTGTACCAAATGACTGTTTATAAAACTTTCCTTGAAAAATTAAGTATGTATTGCAGCACATACAATATTGTACAATATAATAACTCATGATGTATAAGAAATATATATCAAGACTATTTTTAAAATTAATTGGAAGAGAAGTATCCATCTACTGGGAATTTGAATTGTTATTAGGAAAATATAGTGTATGACCCAAGCTTGCTCAAACTTCATGTTTGAAGTTGCAAAGGACCAATGGCTTCATTGTTGCAAGCAGGTGGAATGTTTAGCATGAATAGAATAATACTGCCTCAAACACTTCTTTTATAAACTAATCACCAGTGTAAAACTCCATGAATATTAATCAAGAAAGCAGATAGTAATTTCTCAACTCTCTCTGGACAGACTAGATGTAACCTGTTGCTTAATTTTGTTCACTGTGGTTACCTGACCTGGTCTGAACCTTCTTCTGAACTTCTTGCTTACCATCATGTCCTTAACGTCTTTCCTTCACGTGTCTCTTTGGCTTTACTTAGCCTACAAGCAGTATAACATTGCTTGTAAGCATTCTACATCTTAATTTAAAGTTTAAAGAAATCTCTTAATAGTACTGTATCTGACTTGCTTTCTTGTGTAGTTAGCTACACTTTCTACTTGTTCTCTCAGTTAGCTGTAGTTTTTTTGTTCTATGTCCCATCAAGATTGAGCTTAATGGGATTCACTCCACTGAACCTGAGATTACAGCAAGAAACTCTCTGCTTTGGCTTCTTGCTATGAAGACGTCTGTGATGGCAAATGTAGAGTGATTGTTCTCACTGAGCTTGGAAACACTGTGAGTCAGAGATGCAGTTGAGATTCATATTCATGTGGGAATATGTTTTAGCCTCCAAAGGAGGTCCAAAGGCAGGAAGTGGATGCCTAATAACCAGTTTGGCTTGATGCATGTGCTCAGAGGTTTAATGAAACAGGCAGCTCAACTATGTGAAAGAAATAATCATTCACTGACTTTCTCTTTTGTTGTAGGTGAAACTCTGCATCATCTATCCTAATATAAATGCATGAATCTAGTCAGGTCCCTTCAGAGACTTTTTTGTATGTGTTAATCATTTAATCAACAGTCTTATGCTAATGTGTGTTTCTTATCCTTATTTTCTCAGTAACATTTTGTTGTCGATGCTTTGGAACATGAATTGAATAATTGAATTGTAGGAATAACATACTATGTTACTGAAAGGAAATGAGTTGACATGGACCACTGTGAATAACCCTTAAATCCCAACCATAACAAGACCCAAATGTACATAACAAGTTAAATATATGTCCTATACTTTCAGCATCTTTTTAATGACAGTCATTTGACTATTTAGGCCACATGCTGCTGTAGGGAGAATACACTGGAATTTGAACTAATATTATTCCTTGATTTATATCAGGGCTTAGTTCACATATGAAGGTTTGTTGGGTTATTTTGAGGTTTGTTTTTGGTTTTTTTTTACTTAGAATGGTTGGCTTTTGGGGAATTAGTGTCAGATCTGTAACCCTTCATCTTTCATTTTCCTCTTCATGCTGTTGTCCATACTCTTGATCCTTAAAGAGAAGGAGAGGTTGATAAGAACCTTTAACTATGGGAAATCTCTACACATCTTCAGAAATAAGAGGTAAAGGGGCCAGAGATCCTAATTAAATACTCTGTCTTGGAGCATTTTGTTCAATATTTCAACTTCAAATTGGATTCTTTCTTATATAGCCATGCAAATGTCAAATTTCAGAATATTCCATGATACAGTAACAGTGTAGTTGTAGCCCTGATTTAGATAGTGGTTATAACAACACTTAGCAAAACCTTGAAGATGGCATAGAAAAGTTATAATCTCCTTAGTGCCAGTACTCAATTTTTGTAGGCTTTGTGCAGAATTGAGATGGTTATTTTTGTATTGAAAATGCAAATGGGCAGTCTGACAGCATACCTCTGAACTTGGAGGTTTTTCTCAAATCTTTGTAGATGAAGGGTTTTGTACTTTGGAGCTGTAATTTTTAAAATAGATGTAGAAGAGAAATTGAATCCTGGGAAGATTTCTGCTTAGGCAGTTGCCCTCTTTTAAACACCAGGAGCTTTGAAATGAATGCAGAGGTGTATGTAATGTAATGCATCACATACAGACTTTCCTTGGTGTATATGGAATGGCAATTTCAAGGTCTATGTGGATGTTGGGGGAAGGGAAATTTGCATTATTCTCTGCTCTCTCTTGAGTCTGCAAGTATCCTGTGGTTTATAGTATTTTTCTTTGGAAACTCTGCTCTACAGAGGAAAAATCTGTGTCTCTGAGGCCTAGAAAGGAAAATTGAGGAAGATATCTTCCACAAATACTGCTGTGTTTAATTAGCTGGTGATACAGTAAAGAGAAGTAAATTAAATGGTAGCAGTTTATGAATTTTAATGTGGTTTTTATTCACATACTATTTTACTGTATTTTTAGATTTCCATATATAGAGTATGCAAAGGACTGATTAATCAGAAAAGTCATTCTTAAATGTAAATCCGCTGAACAAAACCAAATCTCATTTCAGCAAATATGACTAAGGAAAGTATTGTTTATTCACAGAGGTAGGATGTGGATAGGAGAAAATATGCTTTAGTTTGAAGTACGTATAAGAAGGAGAAATGTTCTGAGTACGTGTGTAGCAGTTTAACATACAGTGCTCCACTTAATACTAGCATTCACTAAACTCTGATGTTTTAGGAAGCACAAGCATGTGTTATTTCTGGCTATCTCTACTTAGCAGCTGCAGACAACCTTGGAAGGAGTTTCAGTAATCCTTGTGATGAACAAATCTAAGCAGGGAATCTGCTGTTCTTTTATCTCCAGCAATAGGGTCCTGGAGACCAGGGCCTGTAGAAGCTCAGGTTGTGATGTCATGAGACTGATTGAGCTGATCTAACAACTTGCTGCCACTGGAAGGAGAGAGACTTCCTTGTTTGCCCCTGCTCCCAGCTGCACAGCCCTGACAGCATGCATGGTCTCTGGTACCCACTGGGACCCAGCTCACTGATCTGAGGACATTCTTCCTCAACCCCAATAATAAAAAAAATCCCAAACCAAAAGACCTAAATAGTATCTGAGACAAAGATGGCTTATGAAGGCAGCTGGATCTGGGAACTCAACATGTGCTTGATTCAGGGAGACTGCAGAGAGTACTCTTACTGCTCCTTTCTGAAGTATGAACAGTGGGCTAGGGAGTTTTGCAAGTGACTTGTGTCTGGTGTTTAAGCTTACTTGAGCTAAAGCCTAGTATTAGCTTCCATCTACCTTCTGTGGTTTGAACAGCTCAGATTTGCAGCCCTTTGCCTTCTGTTTACATCTTCCTGTTTCATCCCCCGTTCTGACAGCAGTATATCTTCTGGGATACATTTCACAGGAACATGTTCCTAGTTTGAGGATTACAGCTGTAAACTGACGTCTTGCAGCAGTCTCACAAGGAAGTGATGTTTTCATGTGGTGAAGAAAAATGAAATTGTGACTGTGATTCTGCTTTCTGTGCTTTGTGTTTGTGTTATATTAGTGCAAATAATACCACAATGGGATTGTGGATTTAGTGCTGTGTTTGTATGTAAGTGCATTTAAAAATTTAGAGGAAAAAAACTTGACATTTTGAATTTTGTCTCTCCTCTATCTTCCTGCATAAGGCAAGTATTGTTCTAAAATTGCTTAGTTTAGGTAAATGACCAGTTATATAAAGAGTCTGTTTTAAAAGTTATACATCCCGTCTTCATGTTATGCTAGAACATGTCCATGAAGTCCAGAAGTGGAATAAGAGTTTTAGTTTTTCATTGTTTGTAAGCTTGCATAATTGGTATGCTCTCTGCCACCCATTTTAATTGAGGAATCTATAAATTATTTAAATGGATAAAAAAAAATGAACACAGTTATTTGCAATGTAAGTCTATTATCTAGCTTTATTCTTTAATGTGCATTAGCAGATCTTTTCCTGTGAAACAAAGGGTGGCCTAAGATATGGAATGAAATGATATAGAGGACCTATCTTGAAAGTAACATATTTAATACCATTTTCATTTCTTTTATAACCCCACATTTTCCTGTAACAGACTGGCTGCACATACACCATAAGAAATGGTAAAGCTCACTCTTGTGGTATAGTAAGAGAAGTGCAGAAGCAATAGCCCTTTATTCTTCAGTGATTTTTGTTTGCACATAAACATTAGAAGTGACCCTTAAACATACTGCTTTCTGTAGATGGATCCTTGGTATTTTGATTCTTCTTCTCTCAATGAACATGGTTTCTTTTCTTCTGTTTCTCTTTCTGTGGTCTAAGGAACTTTACGGGATTGGTGCAATGCACTTTCAGGCTGCTGGACAGGTGTTGATGCTTACAGCACCACTAACCAAAGCTGCTTTACTAAAGCTCACTGGTTTTTCATCGATCATGAAGTTACGAATGCAGCCAATGAAGGAGTTGCGTGTAGTCAGGCTGGATGCGAGCAGAGACTCTGGAAGAAGCAGATTTAAAAAAAAAAAAAAAAGTTAGAGATCATGATGACCAAAATAATCAGCTTGGTGGCAGAACCTTTTGAATTTGCTACTGACTGCAGCTCTGCTGGATCTTCTGTGGGTCTTTTAAAATGTCTGGCCCACTGCCAGTGTCCTAGAGGCCATTAGAGTAAGTATGGGGAGTTATCTACATTTATGTGAAACTCTTGATAGTATATAGTCAATAGAGGCCCAATCTTGCATTTTTTGACAACTGTGTTTTCTTTCAAGTGACTGAGTAAATGAATCCCAGAGTGCATGTTTGTAATTTCTTTTAACGTTACATGTATTGTCATCTGTGTCTGATTTGTTAGTTTGCATTTAGTTTACTGTATTTACATGGTATTAGTTAGCATTGTATCTTGGTTGTTGTGAAGTTCTTTGTAAGATTTTTCTGTGCCAGGGCGATAACAGCATTATAGAGCCAATGTATGGCATTGCTTCGGTATTCTATAATTAATGTAGAAATAGAAGGCTCTATTATGAAGCAGAACAGCAATTACCACTTCATATTACCTCTTTGGGAAGAGTTCTATCCTAATAAAATTCCAGTTTGGATTTAAAGAGTGAACAGGCATCGCACACAGATTTTATTATTCCCTTTAGGCTCATTTCTCCTCCTGGATGGATGAGAACATCACGCACTCAAGCCACTAATCCAAGATAAGCAATATAATAAATTTTGTAGTTAGAGCTGTTTGTGATTGACATGCAAGGCACAGAGAAATAATGCTGCATGTTTTCAATGAGAAATGTACAGGAGATGACTTAAAAATTGAATCACGTAGTGTTGATTACAGTTTATATATGAACCCCAACAGAGGAGCTCTGTCTGCTGAATAAGGGAAGTAAATGTAGTAATCTTGGCCCACGCTACACAGATGGTCTGTGAGTCACAAATTCACATTAGCAGGCATCTGTGCAATAGAAATCACTAGTCAGAAAAAGAATCCTCATGTTTTGTTTCATGTTCAGAGATGCCATTGCTTGAAGAAGAGGAAAGAAGCCTACGAGCAGCAAAAGCTTGAGACTTCTTAAAGTGACTGATTTCCAGTAACCCCGTACTTGGAAGTAAAATGGAAAAAAAGCAATTTTTTTCTACCTGGCTGACTTCTCTACTGAGTCCATACTTGACCCTCCAGCATTTGTTTTAATTTCAATGAAAGAGGACTTCTTTTTCTTTGAAAACTTGAGACAGAACATTTCTGATCAGCTTTTGAGCCTTTGAATTTTACCAGGTTGTTCACATGAGATATGGGTTGTTTTTTTTTTTTAAATGAAAACCAAGTCTCTGTGCTTTCTATGGAAACAGTGTTGAAATTTGAGAACAACATACCACAAAGCTGCCAAAAACTTACCTGGTACACCTCCAATAAACACTGGTTCCCTGTGGTCAGTTGCCTTTGGATTTAGCGGTCCTACCACATGGTTGACTTCAGAGTCTACATCGAGCTGCACCACATTAGCATCTCTAATAACTGAAAGGAGAAAGGACAGGGATCAAGAAGATGGTAAGAAGTAGCACGTGAGTTTTCTATGATAAATGGGGGTTACCTGTTTGATCTGAGTAGATTGATTTAGGATTTGCTAAATTGGGTGTGAGCCATCAGTGACAGTATGTGGGCAGATTCTGACATAGAGTAGGGCCAATGGTGTGTGGGGGTGGGGCTCTTCACTGCATCTCTGTCTAGGCTGCAGGGTATGAGCGTGTGACAGTGTGTAGCTTAGACAAATTTGTCAAAACAAATGATTCCAAATAGAGGATGTACTGGAATGCAGCGAGGTTGGTTACTTGCTTATGTGTCTGGGTTTCCTTCAGAAGGAAACCAGAATGTATGGGAAAGGGTACACACACATATCTCTTCTGGATGTGACACTGGGACACATCCCAAGTCAGCATCTGAACAGGAAGGTAAGAAAGTTCAAAGTACCTGAGGTTTAGAAGTACTGTGTGACTTTCAAACCCAGGAAAGAAGGATGACTGGCACAGAGGCAAAATCCTGACTGTAGACATCTTTCTGTGTGAGGCTGTCCTGTTGTTTGACTTTTAAGGGCAGCATATACTCGTGCCTACTACATTTTACCAACTTATTTAACCTCTAATTGGGAAAATAAGAATATAATCTGGAAAGATTGCCAGCATTTCATCTAGGCTGTCTTGTGTTCTTTAGACAAGGACCTTCCATCTTTGCTTGTTCTTTGTGGGAACTTTTGCTTGTCCTCCCAGGAAGCTCTATGTTCTGAGAGACAAATATAACTGTGTCCTTCACACAATCTTGCATCTTGCCAGGTGAAAAGGAAGAATTGAAAAGATTACCCTATTCCCAGTGCGCTGGCCCACGGAGATAGATACCTGGGGAGGGAGAACTGGGCTCTGTCACCTTACTTAGGGGATGATAGTGTCTCACTGACCTGCAATTCGATGCCACCTGCCATCGCAGAGACTCTGTTTCAGTGTCACTGAGGTTGAAAAATCCCTGATTCCATTATTCAGTTTCACAGTCACCTGGGGAAAAATAATGTAGTTGTCACTGTAAACCCGCTCCTGTTCTTTTTTCCTTTTGTTGCAATAATGCTGTATTCCCCCCTCAAAACATACTTAGTATGTAAGTGAAAGAAAAACATGATTTCATGACATTCTTTAAAATAAAGCCCCTTTCTAATTCACAAATACAGGGGCGGATTTTTTTAGGTTCAAGGGGTCTGCAACATTTCTGATTTGAACTCAAGGAAGAGTTTAAAAAAAAATATTAAAAAGTAACAGCTATTTTCATTCAGATTTTATAGTACTGCTACTCTGTAATTTCCTGTGTGATAAATTAGTGTTTAAAGACATCAGATGATGTTTTTGGCATCTTGCTAGCCACTGAATAAGGAAAACAGTCATGAAAAAGCCATGTATAAACAAACAGACAAGATATGAGGAAGGAACAGATAGGGAACTTGAGAACTAACAATGAATCTCAGGCAGAGCTAGAAAGCGAACCTAATTCTGAATTTTCTACCTCTGTTTTAGTTACATGGGTTAATA
>VYZX01010001.1:58422-75574 GCA_013401335.1 Brachypteracias leptosomus | reverse complement strand
TTAACATTTATATTAATATATGCTAACTGTACCCAGTAGAGAGAGCCACACAGAAGTAGCTGAGAACAGAAACAAGCTTATTGCCTTTTGGATATAGAAGAAATCAAGAAGGCTTGTTTCTGCAGTACATTTTTGGAGATCTAATACATTTTGTTTTACAGTTCTAGCAAGAGAGATTTAGGCAAGTGTAGGCCAGATAGATCGAGTCAGGGCATTCATTTACTGTGATGGAATATGTAAAGGAACAGGATCCTTTCCTTCATGTATCTGAAATAGTCTTCATGTGATACATTTTGGATCCATGATTTGGAGAATTCCCAATCATGGCACAGTATTTATCAACTTTGGAAAACTCTAGGGTGGTTACTGGTGCAACTTGTAGCAAACCTTTTTATTACGGTTTCCTTTGGCTTTTGATGAGTTTTTTCCTTTTTTGTGGAGAAGAGCAACTGGAGGAGATTCAACAGGGCATCCATACAAAGAAGTCTGAACTTTCTCAGGGTACTGCTGGAAATCTTCCACTTCAACCTCTCGATCCAACCTGTGTTTCAAGGAAGGAATGACAAGAACAGCTTTTTTCCAAGTGTTGGAATTGTCTTCATAAAAATCACAAAATTTTACTTTTATAGTTTAAGTGATGTTTGGATGGGCTTTTCTTTATTCTTGGATCATGGATAAAGATACAGATTTGCCAATCAATGTTTGGGCAATGGATGCAGCCTATACTACCTCTGCCTGTTATATTCACGCTTGCATGAACAGCAGCATCAAATTAACTTTAAAATCTCCTATATAAGAATATTTCATAAAGTGATTAAGATCAACAAATTATGATAATTTTCACAGGAACAAACTCCTAACTTCCCCAGCTTCTGTGAGCTGCTTTAATATAATTTTGTTACAAAGGCAGAGCTGAAAGTGACATAATGTAACTGTAAATTACAGCTATGCAAATTATACATTGCACCAGCATCATTAGTAGGCGCAATACTGAAAGCTGATTTACATCAAGTTATTCCCTCTTTAACTGAATATCTTAATCTAGCAGGTCTGTGCCAACAGATTACATGGCAAATAAGGTAAGAAACTTACACATACTGTCTAGCCTCACAAAATGAGATGTGGATTTTTATTGTGACAATAAATCTTGATCTACTATTCCAGCTGTCAGGCAGCAACTGCCTGGTGATGTGTTTGGGAGGATGCTACCCACCTAGTGAAGTAAGCGTTGCTTATGCATCCAGTGAAGTTGGCTTGCTGCGTTCTGAGGGGAGAGCCACCAAAATAAAACTTCCTGACACTGTCTGAGCTTTTCCCTGCCCTGTCCTTTGCTGGGTTCTTCTTGCTTTGTTTCTTGTCATCAACAGTCAGCTCATATCTGCAAAGGCAAAGCATCTGTTTTGAAGGCTAGTTTCAGAAAGATCAATGCCAGTGGTTAGACAGCATATTACATGCACCCAAAATGCTCCGCTCAGTGCATACATCATGGAATAGTAATGCTCAAGGTCATGAGAAGGCCTTCTTTCTTCTAGCTGTGCAACAAGTAGCTGTGCAATAACTCACTGGCAAGGTTGAGTCTGGAGGCTCAGGGATTTCATAATATCCTGTAGTTAATTGTGAAATCAAAAAAAATACAGTCTGCTCAGTGAAGACAGATAAACTAAGGGATTGCTAATAAATGGATGGAGCCACCATATGAGTAAAATAAGATCTAAGCACATGCTAATCCTTCTTCTTTATGCCCCTATCCTGTTTTCCTTCTCTTTCATCAGAGTACCTTGATTTTTGAGCTTATACAATGTTTTTTTCCTGATCTTATTTTGCAACACAGTAATTACTGCAGAAGTCAGGAAGGATTCTGTTGCCTTAATGAGAAACTGAGTGTAACTAAAGCATCAGAAATTGATTTTGTTTGGCAAGTTCAGAATTCAGCACATGCAGGCAAACGTGTTGATCCTGAAGGCTATTCCAAGGCACCTTTTTGCACCTTCAGCTTTTCAGACTATGTTTCTTGAATGTCAGAAGTCACAGGTACAAACCTCCATTTCTGTTAGAAAATTGAGAATGGCCTGGTTATATCTGCATAGGCAAGATTCTTGAAGAAAGATGCTTCTGTTTTTTTTTTTTTAATTTTCTAAGAAAATTTTAAATGTAGAAAAAACCAGTAAAAAATACCAATAAATCAATGCTTTTGAGTTTTTTAAGAAGCACATAAAGAGGCTTATTCCCTACTGCAGTATTTTAACTTATGTTTATGCCTGCCAGTGCTAAAAATTTCGAACATGTTCCGCTGTATAGATCCCAAATGAATGCTTTTTGTGAAGATGCCTCAATTACTTCAGGGTCAATTTGAAATTGCATTAAGAAATCAGAACAATCAATCCTGCTGAAAAATGAATCTCATGCTAGTTTTAAATTATATTAAATTGCTGTCATACCTGAGGACAAAAAAAGGACTAAACTTTTAGAAAAACTGTTAATTTAGGTTTTACTAAAAGTTCTAGGCATCTTGTGCTCAGGCAAAGGCAGCCATATTTTTTGCCTTGTATTAATCAGCTAAAAATATCACTTAAAAACCTCCACTTAAACTTCTCTTTGAAAGTCAAGATTAAATGATAACGTGCTTTACAAGAAATATTTTTATTCTAAAGGTAGGGGTAAAAGATGCTGGAGAGCTTTACCTTTCTGGTGTGACAGAAGTAATGATGAAGTGGGTTTTTCCATCGTTGTAATTTTGGTCTGGTGATTGAATTTTGGTTCCACTTGCATTTAAAACCACAGCACCTCTGTCCATAGAGATGGATAATACATCTGACTGGAATAGACACAAAAACATTTTCATAAGCAAGTGTTACACAGAAAAAAATAACAGTTCTGTGCATTTTCCTGTTGTATTTGTTTTCCTTCCTGCTGTTTTCCCCATTTGTGCTTTATTTGCAGAACGATATACTGAGAAGCAAAACAGGAGATGATCTCATTAAAATTCATACTGTTTCTGTTTTTTAAGCCTGAATTCTGGGAATTCTGCTGCTGATTTTATCTGATTTGTCTGTCACATGTACTCCTTCCATCTAGCACGGATGTATGATGTTTACATTTCATTTGTGTTTCTGATACCCCTGGTACTGCGTAGAGCAGCTGTTACTGCAAGATTCCTGCTGTCATAAGACCAATACATTTTTTTCTTTTCCTAATTCCCTCTGATCAGACCCATTCAGACACTGAAAATTATCTCAGGGATAAGATCTGCTATTTGGGTCAGGCATACGGGATCACAGTGCCACACAGCAGGAAGATTGTCTGTTCCATTAGAGCACACACTGCCACTGTGCACGCATAGGAATTGTCCTGACTCGTTCTGTCAGGTGCTAAATAGCTGAACCTCCATTTGTTAAGTAGGGCACTTGGCACCTCATAGGATTAGAGCTTTTGAGTTAAAACCAGAAGTGATGTATGTAAGGCCTCATTTGTGCAAAGGATGTGGATAACTGACATGACTACTGATTTCAATTTAAGGTAATACTCCAGGCTGTAGAATGTGAAAGTTCAGGAGTGCTTATTGATGTCATACAGCCTTCCCTGCTGTATTGCTGATGATCTTCTGCAAGTATGTCAGAACAGACATTTGGGGATGGTTGCAAATGGTCTGTTGTCAAGAGCTCATGCTGGCTGCAATTGTCAGTCTGAGCCTGCAGAATCTTGGAGCTGCTGTGGCTCACACATTTTGGGAGTGCAAGTTCATATTTCTGCCCAAGTCACACCTCTGAGGGGGCATTTTAGAGCAGCCTGGCTTCCCGTAGCTGCAAGGAGCTATTCTCAAGCGCAGCTCTTCCCAGTCACGCATGGATGTCTGAGTACCATCTGGGAACACAGGCAGCTTTTTGACTGATTTCCATCAACTCCTCAAAATACCATCCCACTAATTCAAACAAACTGTTTTTGCTTCTAGGGAATTGTCTCTGAATGGAAGAGGTCAAGCCCTTTATATTATTTGTATTTTGGTAGCACCTACAGGTCCAAATAGGGATTGCATTGCTGCTGAGCACAGCAAGATCCACTGTGCATTTCTGCCCTAAGGACTTTATTGAGCACAAATGGATGCATGTTCTAGGCATATTATCAAATCCTAATCTCAGCCTCAAAATAATGTCTAAGAATTGCTGGTTTTCATCTGTAGATCAAAGGTGAACTGTGGAAATGAGGTCATCAATGAATGCTTCTATGTTGCAGACTGCTTTCTCTACTATGAAACCATGAAATGAGAAATTGTATTATTCTCTTACTATTCTCCTGGGAAACAATGCAAGGATAAAATACAACAAACTGTGAAGAAATATATACTCACTCCTTCAGAATAGTAAAACAGCAGCCCATTGGGCTGCAATGTCTGGAAATTAAAGCCTCCTTCAAATTCGTTAAAGAGGGAAACTTTTTGGCTTGATGCAATGAAGCTCTCTCCATTGAAATATGCTTTGCGGGACATCTGTGTATTAAATAAAACACAATTGTAAATAAACCTCAGAAAACATTCAAATCGTAAAAAGAACAAGGCTATTTCTTTTTTTTTTTAAAGATGCATCCTATTCAGTGCTATAAAACCTTCGGTTTTTCCTGCATGTCCAAACCTAATTTATATAGGCTTTCCCTCACATGCTGTGAAAATTATAAGAAAGTGTAGCCATTTTAGACAATGTAAGCCAATTGTTCTCTGTTTACTGGGATTCATGGCCTTATTCTAAGTCTGCTGATTGTGAAGACTAGAAGCAGAGAGAGCTCAAGCCCCTCTCTGAGCTGTGTGGCACCGAGTCACCATCCCAACACATGATATATTGGTTTGTGTGCTGCACTGAGTGCAGGGGTGGGACAGGGGGTGTTGCCTGTGGTGCTCTATAACCCTCTGAGCCTGAGGAGTAAAACTGAGTGTGAGGTAGGACAAACTGCAGCTAGCTTCCTTGTTGGCAGAGGGTGAGATTGTGTGATGAGTTCTACAAGTAGTGGGCTCCTTCTTCTTCACGGGTTCACAGCATGGCTTTGGGTAGACATGGCCGTAGGATAAAGAACACAAACACTGTTTAGATTTACCAGCCTTGCATTGTAATGGACAGATGATGAATGATGGAAGGGATCAGAAATGAAATAGGAATTTTCTCAGTGTTAATGCTGGTGCAGTTGGTTTCTGTATCACAGAGGAAGAGCTGGCCTGACATAAGGTAAGAACTCATTTTGAAGGGTGAATATCTTGCTCTCTTTTTCATTTCATACATCTGTATTAGGATGCATGTGAGGACAATTATCCATCCTTGTTTCTTTAAGAAAAAAGAAATGTTGGAATATTTCCTTTCAGAATACATTGTTTATTTCAGATCCAGCTTTTACATGGCAATCTCACATGTGATAGTATCAAGTGAAACACCTTGTGCTATAATTCAGGATGAAAATTGGGTAGTTTGTTGGTGGACTTAACATATACACACACCACCCCCACCAGTGAGTGCACTCTCATTTCTTTGGTTGAAGACTTTCTTTTCATTGTTTGAGGTAAAGCTCAAGTTCACAACTGTAGCCATTGCCAAAATTTTGCTGTTATCTCACAAATGATGTTATACTTACCAGTGAATCCTCAGGGCACCCATAGCTGATTCCCAGAGTTCCTGGTTCTTCTAACAAGTTGAAATCCTTCTTTTGGAACTGGAAACCCTTCATGCAGCCTTTAAAGCCGATACTTCCTGCCAGATGTGAACTAATACTGTTGGAAAACAATGCCAAACAAGCTGCTGTTAGATATCCCTTCCCATTCTGAACAGACTTTTATCACCAAAGTCATCAAAAAACCTGGAAGAGCCTCAGTCACTTGCCTCACTAGTGCCCAATTCTTGCACCTTTAAGTAAAGCAACTAACTAACCACATTATGTGTTTTGAAAAGTCAAGATGCACCAGTTACAATAAATATTATGGGGATAAATATGTGAGAGTTCAGAGAGGATATTCCTATAAAGTAACTTTTAAAGGATAAAAATAGATGCTGAAATGAAAAAAAAAAAAATTTAAAATGTATTTTTACCCACTTACAGTGAAAAATCAATGGATTACTATCTCAATTTTTTATCATTTTAGGAAAGTTCTGGTTTAGTTTCCTGTCTTGCTTTTACTAGCAAGCTCCATTCTTGCCTTTAGAAGCAAATGGATCTCTATTTCTTAACAAACAATAGTAAGAGAGGCCAGGGAAGTAAGAGTGAATTCTGCTTGCAGGTGGGTTTACATATTGTAAATGAGAGCAGTAAGTGGAATTCCAGGGTCCTTTTTATGTCATATTTGAAGAAGATAGCACAGCAGTGTGTCCCAACTGCTCCTACTCACTGCTTTAAGCTTTTCAGCTCCACCCCTCACCAAGATATCACAGCATTACAGCACACGACAATATAATTGAATTTATCCTCACAATACTCTAGGTGCACAAAGAAGTAATTTGCCTAAAATCACAGAGAGTCTGTGACAGGGCAAGGAAATGACATGGGATCTACTGGATACCAGTCCAGGAGATAATTGGGACACAAATACACTGAAGGAGTGAATGTGAAATCCAGATTTTTGGCCTGACTACCTGTAAACAATGGGAGAAAAGTAATATGTAGTGGTACTTCCAGCTTTATTTATTTGGGAAAAAAGGCAATTAACAGAGGAAAGTACTATTGAAGTGAATGACAATACACTGCTTTCTAAGAATGTTAAAACTCCTCCTCTAAGACTAGAGCTAATTTCACCCCCTGCTGCTGTCCCCCCATGTCAGTTAAATGTAAAGCTGTCTAGGAAAAGGAAGCATAAATATCAGTAGTAGATAGTAGTAGTAGTAAATCATCAGTAGATGATATAATTCTAATGCTGACTTACACTCATGATGAAAATGGAATGATGTCATCACATTTGGACCATAGTTTGCTGTTTGTCCATCATGAGAACCAAAGTTGAACACAATATCAAAAACAAAAGCATGGCTCTACTTAAATAATGTATGTATACATTTTCAATGTTATAATTCATCATATTTTTACAATGCCTATGGATTTTTTCTGATACAACTTGTTTTTTGAGATGCTATTTTTCCTACTTTGACAGTATCTTCCAGGTGTTTTGCAGAATAACCACAATGAGCATATTTAATGTGATTCATCCTGTACCCTACATTTGTGAACAAGTCTCATCTGCCATTGAGCTGCTCAGTTGCCCAGATTTCTAGGTCCTTCTGGCTTTTTCAGTGTTCTCTAGGCTTGATTAACCAAAGTAATTTTCACCATCCTTTTGTGCTTTGTTTCTAGATCATGAATGTATTTAATACCGACCCTAAGAGACATCTTTTGGGCATGTGCTGTAGATGCTTTATGCTGTGAAAACTGAAGAGTCACTACTATGTCCTATTTTCTCTTTCCTAACTGCTTTCTAATCTGCTGCAGCCTTTCCCCTCCCCACCCCACTACTTTTCTTAAATAGCACCTTATGGCAGACCTTTGTAAAGAACTATTTGAAAGGCCAGATAAACCATATCGTTTATTTCTTCCTTGCCCACCATTTTGTTTGCGTGTTCAAATAATTACATGGATTGAAAGGCATAATTTTCCTTTACATGAAGTTTGTCCCTATCGTAAAGCTAAACCTGTAAGGATTTTATGTCTCAGACATTATTTATCGATTCAACAGATTCTTTTGACAACAAGATAAGGTTTTGGGGTATTTACCACGAATTCCTAGAAACTATTGTGCAATATTTGCTATCTTCCCTTATATTTTTTTATGTAGAGGGTATTTTAAAGAGAGATGGTATTTCTATTAGCAGTTGTGACACTGGAAACAGCAGCTGGACCACTTCTGAAAATTCTGACCTTGCTGTCTGACCCTGGGAATGAATATTGCCTGTCAGAAGAGCATATCCTTCTTCAAGCAGCCAGTCGGCTCTCCCAGAGCATGACCCTGGTCCGGCAGATTCCTACTGCAGGAAGTGGCAGTTACACAGTCTACTGAGATTAAACTTGGCTTCTGTCAAATGGTGTGATGGGAAAATGAGACTTTTCGTTTTCTTCCCACGCCTACACAGAGCTAACTGACTTATGTCTAGAGAGAACCTGAGACAGATCAGAAATGAAGTGCAAAATAGGAAAAATAATCCTCTTTAGATTTGAAAATGCAGTTGGTAGAAAGTTTTGATCCTTCAGCTAGTGTGTTGCTATTTTACAAAGACCACTTTTTGCAGAGCAAGGAGGAATGCAAAAAGGAATAGAGATTTTATATATTCATATGTTCTTTGAAAATGCTTTCTTGCTTAAGAAGACAACAGTTTCTTTTACCATTACTGAAACTAGACCAGTTTCAGCAGAATTCACCTGTGCTGGATGGCTTAGAAGAGTGTCTGAGTGGGTGTTTACATAAGGTGTTGAGTCTAGGAAAAGGGCTTTCTTTAAGCCCATTGGCACAGGTCACACAACATAACTTAAATATGGAGATTACTTGAAAACCATGATTGCATCCCAGTTGGAAACCAACCTGGACTGCAAGATCTCAGCAGGCGCTCCTCCAACATAGATGTCTGTGAATGGCATTGCTGTTCTTTCGTTGTCCACACTCTTTATATGTCGCCTGTCCACTACCAAGATCATCTTCTTAGAATTGTGATATATAATAGAAACCTGAAAAAAAACCAAAACCTGTTTAAAACTGTTCAAAGTGTCATCTTTTGTAAGTGGTGAAGGTGATTTTGCAAAAGTGATTGCATCTGTACATCCTTTTGTTTGAAAAGTTCCTCCCATTTATCAAAAAAGTTGTTTGTAAATTGGGAGAGGTTGGCAACAATTATTTATTTTGATGTCACATTGTCTCTGGTGATTGAAAACCCAGAATACTTCACTTATTCATAATTTCACATGAAAGTACCCCATGTCAAATTCTACGCTGCGGCAAACAGATAAGCTCCATTAACTTTAAGTGTGTTTTCTTGATTTATCCAAGAAGTTAGGGCATACTTCTTAAAAAACTTATTTCATTGTCAAAGCATAAAAGGCTTAATTGTGCTCTGCTTAAACATGTTGAACAGAACTGTAGCTGTAGTTGTGGATCAGGAATCAGACTTTGAATTTACATCAAGTAAATGACAGGAGAAGCAAGCCACTAGATGGGATTTGCTACTGACATGGTCACACTGGCTTAAAGCAAATTCTCTTAAACCAAATACAAGTAGGTACTTTAAATCTGCCAAAGTCCCTAAAATACTATGCTTCTATAAAAGACTGCTACCAAATTAATTGTCCCTTTAAATGAAATGGGAAATGCAATATTTCTTGTGATACAATGCATAACAACTAAGCTGATCAAGTTAACATAATGACATGTTTTTAGTTGAGGAGAGTTGTATATTTGAAGGATATAGTTGTCCTGGATATAATTTCATTTTGAATTAATAACACTTTTTCTCCCATGTGAACTGTCCTGTCCTTGGCTACTAATATCCAGAATCTGTCCACAAGCACTGATTTACCAGGAGGCAGGGAGAGCCTTTCTTTTCTACTCAGCAGGTAGGCACTCTACACTTCTGCTTGCTTTACTGCATCACTGCCTGGCCCCTCATCCTATTGCTCCTTTCATTAGTGTTGGAGCAAATTATTGCTGCTTTGGAGCTGCTAGGATGGTTGGTCAAATGGCTGTGCTTGTAACAGAATCTCTACCTCATGAAATTTAGCGTCATTAATCTGAGCCTTCTTCATGGAGTCCTCTAGCAGCACAGGGCCGGTGCTGAAGCCAAAGTCGTAGCGGAGGTACAAGAAACCATTGTGCATCTCTAGACTGAAGAACATGCTCTGTACAAGACAAAACGGCAGTAAGGAAAGCACTGTGATCATGGTAGCAATTTAAAAGAATCTATAAACTGTGTTATGAGAGTGTCTGACATTGTGAAAAGCATGCTGAGAAAAGGTCTTATTTACAAAACAGTTTCAGGATTATTTTTGTATATAATATATGTGTGTATATACACATGCATACATAATTCTTTGATAAACAGCACTTATTTGAAGACTTGGTGAACTGTTTCCTTATAGGAGTAGTATTTGGTAGCACAGTAATGTCAATATTCGTTACCACTGAAGTGTTCCTAATGCAAGCACATATATTTACTGTCAAAGTAATACCACATGCCTGAAATGAAAGCTGTTATACTGGTAAAAGCAACGTTGTGCTAGAATGGCTGTATCTGCATTAGCAGCTTCTGTCCTGACACCTGTGATAGGGCAGGATTATATCTTTTCACAGCCCTGATCAGCACTGATGTCTTTACTGAAGGCTGAGCAATAGCTAGAGTGTGTATCTGGTTTCTGGATTTCCTGACTTTTCCTGCTTCATGGTTTTGCTTCTGTTCTGTGGCTGGGTGACCTAAGCAGGAGCTAAACAGGTGTTTAGAAACAGGAGCTGTACTTTAGGAAATCTTTAGGGAGTGCTTGAAATGAAGATCTGTACATAGAATTAGTCTTGTTCCAAAACTGAACATAAAGAAGCAGAAAGAACAGTTTACAGCAACTGTGCATCTGGGTTAATTATTTTAATGCTAATGTTTGTCTTCTCTCCCAGTGTTCATGCTGTTGTTCCCATGGCTAATGGAAACATGGAAACAATAATTCTCAAGAAACTACTGCAGGCCAAGAACTGCTGTCGCTGACAGAAATGAGTCCGCCTTCAGAAGTCATTGCTTAAAGTAGTAAAAGTAGGTTTTAATCCAGTGCTTCTATATAAACTGTAGCTTGGGCTTGCTTTGAACAGCTTAAACTTGAAAATCAAACAGGGATTACATTCAGAATATTTATGAGCTGTCTTTGCAGAACCGAATGATGGACCAGTTTACACAGTCTTTCTAAAAATGCCTGTGAGCAGGCACGGTCTTCTACAGCTAACATCCGGCTTGATTGGAGATTCCACTGTAACACACAAAGTGCATACATCTCTGACAAACCTCTGGGCACTTTTGCTTGGAAGAAAAATGACTGATCTGCCACAGAGGCTGTTAAACTTTTAACAGCAGCTGCTTAGTCCAGAACCTTCTATGACAGAAGGTTAGTGATATCATGCTGTGCTGTAGAGCAAGTTGCTCCCCACAGCTCTCCTCTGGCAGTTATCCTAAAGGCAAACACTAGAGAGTAGCTCTTCTAGTGTGAGTGGTTTTTTTCCTCTTCTAAATGCTCAATGTGGTGGTACATGTAGGTGTCTAGACAAGGGGACTGCATCTACATAGTAAAATGTTTTCTGTGGCTTTACTAAGTTTTAATCCACACAGGACTTGCAAGCTTGATGTGGAGATGCCCAAAGACAAAAAAATCTATGTTTGTCTTCAGAGGATATTTGCATGTGGAGTCTACTTTCTTCAAAGCCTTACAGAGTTTGCATCACCCTCAAACTTCTGAAAAGCTGGTGATATTTGGATTGAGCTGTTTTATTTGGAATACTTTCTATTTTTAGTATCTTAAATACTTAACCCTGAGACAGTTATAAAGTGACAGCTACTATAAAATAACTGCTTTATGGAAATTCACAGAAATTTCCTATTGTTTTGTTTGTGCATTCACATTTCATCACAAGGGTGTGACTAGTCTGAAGTCCTGACTGTCTCTGGATGAAAGCAACTGAGTCTAATTCAGGGTCGTGGCTTCCTGAGGCCTCTGCAGAGCAAGTTCCAGTTCCCTCCTAAAGTATACATGCACCAGACAAATACAAAGTATTTCCTCTTTCCAGAAGTTAAGTGTAAGGACATAAGCATTTTGGATTTTCCATGATATTGTAAGTACTGGGGAACTTGTGGTGGTCATGGATAAGGGTACCAGCAGGATTTATTACTCACCCCGTTAATCATCAGCAGGATCAATCCATTGTCGGTAGGTGTTCGAACTTCTATGTCAAACCGAGTCACCTGGCTGAATCTTCCCCTTCTCTCAATGTTTCGTGCTACAGCATAGCCAGAGCCATCAAAGAAATAGCTCACAGCCCGGCTCTGAGTGAAAGCCAACTTATTTCTATGAAAAAACAAGCAGGGAAGTAATATTTGGCATATCCTCATTTTAATTTGGGAAAATTAAAGATGTTTTGGAAAAAGACATTTGGGAAAATTAGAGACATTTAAAGCCTGCCTGGACACGTTCCTGTGCAACTTGGTTTAGGTGATCCTGCTCTGGCAGGGGGATTGGACTAGATGATCTTTCAAGGTCCCTTCCAATCCCTAACATTCTGTGATTCTGTGAAAATTTAAAGGCCTTTACAAATAAAATACACTTTACTGAAATAATTGTTCTGAAATGCTGTTTCTTCCTGGCAGCAGTGAGACTGAAGACTTCCCTTCAGACTCTTTCTGGGAATTTTTTCTGAAAAACTGTGTAGCTTTGAAGGTGTATCTAACTCCATCATTAATCATACTTCTATCCTGTGTTGTATGTAGAGGACAAGAAAATTCCTTGATCATCCCTGTAAAATGGCAGACCCACAACACCTTCTCATTATAAAGATACACATCTATATCTATTAAGAGCTTGCCTGCTTTGTGCAGAAACCCATTTGAATTTTCTGAGGCTTTTAGCTAAGCATGGGTTCTGTTGGGGAGCCCAGGAGTGACCCAGCACGCACTGTCCTGGAGAGCAGCAGCTTGCACTCCCCATGTGAAGTGCTGTGGACTGAGTTATGGGCCCTGAGCTGGAGTTGGCCTGTGGATGAGTCACAACCTAGCAGAATGTTTTGTTTCCCCCACTGGCTTCAGGTTCCAGAGGCAGAACCTGGCCCATCTGTTTTTCTGTGGCTCTGCCC
Organism: Brachypteracias leptosomus; assembly: GCA_013401335.1. NCBI lineage: Eukaryota > Metazoa > Chordata > Aves > Coraciiformes > Brachypteraciidae > Brachypteracias > Brachypteracias leptosomus. The sequence goes on along the minus strand of VYZX01010001.1, from coordinate 62,754 downwards.
TCACCCAGGTGGTCGTAGTTGGGGTGCTGGGCGAAGCCAGGACTATATCAACCAGGAGCCAACTAGTCAGAGTTACCTCTTGTTGGGTGTGGTTTCTGTTTGGGCATCTTGCTGAGCTCTCTTGGTGGTGTCCTTCCATGTGAAAGGCCAATGAGGGAGCCATCTCTGTCTGTTGTGTCCAGAGGCAATGCCAGCACCATAGTGGGCAGCAGAGGAGCTGGGTCCACAGGATTGTTTGAAAGAAGACTTCTAAGGGAATGTTGCTGAGTTCAGCATTGGCCTGAGTGATCAGGCAACTGGTGGCAGCATAAAATGATGATGGCTGAACCGGCACGACACCACGGGAGCGGTGAGGGAAGCAATCATTTGCTCTGCCCCAACACCTCCTGCATTTCTTCCCAGTGAAAGCTGCAAGTTTCTCTTGTGTTCTTCTTAGAGAGATTCTATTGTTGCTGCCTGTTGCATGAATGAAATGCCTGCTGAAGTCTATGCTAAATGAATGCTGTGGTTGATGTTCACTTCTACTCTAGGGGCTGTATTTGTCAGGTTGTGAATGGCTTATCTGGGGAATTTCCATTGTGGGTTTGAGAGTATGGCAGAAAGAGAACTTCCAAACTGGCTTTGCTAGCTGGGGACAGGACTTCACTCAAGTTTACCAGGCCCACTAGAGCTAGCTGGCTGTGGCTGTATTGTTTGAAGCGATAGGGTTTGGGTCAGGAGCAGTCCTGTCCTAGGCAAGCAGCAGGGGTAAGGAGGGAGCCTGGACCACGCCCCAGCTAACACAGCAGTTTCCCTTTGGAAGGCATGAGCAAGGTTGTGAGAGAGTTAATGGAGAGAGCAACAAATCATAGAATATCTGGAGTTGGAAGGGACTCATAAGGAATACCAAGTCCAACTCCTATATATATGTAAGTTCAACTTGTTGACTCACTAGTTAAAAGTGACCAAGTTCTTTCTGGACAGCTTAGTATCACCTTCATGTTTATAACCTAACCTGAACCACCAGGACAGGCATTTGCAGCAAACCAGAGCAGAATGGCTGTGGGACTGTCACCTACCTGGCACAAGGTGGCGATGTGGTGGTGTCGATGTTATAGATGTGCTTGAAGTTGTATAGGCTGACGACATCGTCGTTCAGGGTAGCCAGTTCCAGGCAGCCGATGAAGCTGGGTAAGTTTAAGCTAGGGGGGAGCTGCGCAGAAGGCAAGGAAAAGGAGAAAGGTCACACTCTTTATTGGAGTATCATGAAAGCATTTGTGAGTCAGTTTTGTTCCTGTGCTCTTCATATTTTGAAACAAATGAGATGAAGCTACCTTGGAATAGTCTTTGCAGTCCTTATCATGTTATGACCATTGTGCTATAAGTTAAAATGAAGCTCATAAATGGTCTCACAGTGAAAACAATAGGCCAGGTAAGGCAACTGCAAGCAAAAACTTCTTTTGCAGTTTTGAAGGGAGCACACATGGAAAAGGGGCAAAAGGTTAAGATTTGACTAATCACAGATCTTGCTCAGTGTATTTGAATCCCTCAGCAGATATTTAATATCTCGTGTATAGACATCCTTCATTACCAGAAGAATAACTTTCATACCATGATGAAAGAGAGAAATGAGATATCTTTAAACCCAGGAGACTTGGATTCAAAATCTGTACCAGTGGCTAATCCTCACTAGGTATTATTTTGAACAGTTAGTAGAATATAGAAACTCCTTCTTTTAACAAAGATCACTGCAAATGGAATTTAAATAGCCACATTGGTGAGGGGAAAAATCCAAAAGAATAGAGCTGACAGAGCTAGTGAATCATTCCTTTAGTATTAAAATACTCTGCCCCGTGGAACAGGTGTGATATTAATATCGCCTCTTGTACTTCAGTCTGATCACTATCAGTAACATTCTTTGGCTTCTCATTATTTCCATTTGATTACAATATAGTAATGGTAATATAGCAATGCAGAATATGTGTAGCTGTAAGAGAAAATGAGAGCACAGATAGACTTGGTAAATTATCATGTTTCCTTTTTTCCCTTTGTTTCTTCTACTATTCTGTTAAATTAAGTATGAGGCTTCTAATGCTTAAGTGGTACACTTCATATTTACAAAGTATGTAACAGGAAAGCAAAAGCTTTTTTAGCAAATAAGACTGTTATGTTAATAAATTGAAACATAAGATGTCCATTCTTAAGGAATAAGAGACTTATATGCTTATCAAATAATTCAATGAATCCTTTTCTTCCTATTCCTCTTCCAATTTTCCTTCACTTTTCTCTCTTCTTTTTCCTCTGCCCTGCTCTGGAGCAGACCTGGAGGATTCGGTGGCCGAATTACTTTTTTGTGTGTGCGTGCAACTATTATCCAGCCCTCAGTCCTATTCTCGGGCAATTTGTACTCTGGACTCAGTAATCTAAAAGTCAAACCGTGACATATTTCTGGTAGTCAGAGCAATGCAAAAGCTCAGGAATACATAGGTGTATTGAGTTCATCTTTGGTTTTGTAGTGTTAGGAGGGCTGCTTGTGGAGCAGTAGTTAGATGTTTTTAGCATCTTCTACAGTTAGCTTAAAGAATTTAGTATTCTCTAAAGTCTTTCTAAGTGCGTTTTCATTCAGTCATGCAATTTTCATAGCCAAGATCATTCATAACAGTTTAAAAGCCTAAAAAGAGGACCTGCTATGTTTATAAAGCAGGTAAGTGGGGTACAAATTCATGCTGACTACTAGCAACTAGACTGAAGTAACTATCTCACATGGGTCTTCAGACTTGTTTTGCACACACAAGTCTTCATGCTGTTGTAAGCCTGGATTTAAACCAATAATAATTTAACTTCAAACAAATCACTGTCTTTCTAGTTTCTGCACTTGTAAAAGAGAAACTGTAAGGACAAAGAACTCATTAGCATAGAAAAAAGAATGGTAGCCTACAAACTGTGTTGAACTGGGCTAATAGACCTTAATTTAGGTATACTATTTAACGGGTAGCAAGCTTTTTTTTCTTATTACGTTTCAGAAAACTTGAATGACAGCTAACAGGAATCTGATCATCTCACTGTATGACATGGCATTTTTGCCATGGCTAGAAGATGAAATCCTAAGATGATAAATGGCTAAATTAGGGCAATTTATTTATTAACAATTTATATGCTTAAAGGTAAGCCTGGCAAGATACATTTGCATTATTTAATTTTTAATACAGAGTATTTATCTGACTAACCTTGAAGTCTGGAGGCACTCCACCAACATAGAACACAGCATTTTCAGGTTCCAAATTTAGGAGAGAGCCAGGACCAAGAACCTCTCCCTTTTTGATGAATTTTTCTTCAGCTGTGCTGCTGAGACTGGGCACAGTTAAAAACATTTTGCCGTGTCTTCCAATCCTGTAGGAAGGAATTGTAAGAGAAAAGAGTTTTGTGTTGGCTAGACTTAAAACAGAAAAAACAAGCCTCCAAATCCAGGAATGGCTTTTATTTCCTCATTAGTAGGCTGTTGCACTGGGTTAAAAGAAGGAGAAAAACTACAGACACTTTCTCTTCCCCCCTGTGACCCATTGGGTCTTGGCTCTAAAAGCAGAGAGAATTTCCATTTATTTCAGGAGGAGTAGAACCAGGCACTGGGCTCCTGATGAGCAGTTTTGACTCAGCCTTTTCTGTTTGATTTTTTTTTTTTTTTTCCTATTAACTGTTTAATTTTGGGGAAATGCACATAATCACTTTACCTCTCAATTTTGATAATGCTGAAGTAAGAAGGCCAGGTGCTGACTGGCTTGGCATCCAGAGGTATCTCCACCTCTTGTCCCTCCAGATTATAAATATACACAAGGTTGTCATTTTTAATTGCAAGACCAATGTAATTTTTTGCCTAAAACAGAATGGAGAAGGATGTCAGAGCTACAACATTGAAAGAGATTTAATGCAGAACATTAGTAAAGGGTGGCCTTTGATTGATTGACTAAATGACACCTTTAAATATAACTAATAAACAGAAGCTTTATTCTCTAATTGCTTTCTTTCACCAGATGAAAATGTATAGGAAAAAGGCTCTGATATTTTACTTTATATTCATTTTGACTAAAGTGAATAAAAGGTCATGAGGTGTCTTCTGACTGTAAATTGGTCATGTTTGATTGAAAGCTGTTACTCAGTATTTTAGTGTGCAGTGTTGCATGCAGGAAATAGGAAGGAACATGTCTAAAGCTTAAGTATTATGCTGCAGTTAAATATTCTGCCAAGAGGGGTATCACTTGATTTATATTCAGTAGACATTCTTTTTAGAAAAACTTAAAAGCCTGCTTCTTTACCCTTCCCAAGTAACAGCTTGCCAGGATTATACCTGGCTTGTGA
>VYZX01010001.1:0-44158 GCA_013401335.1 Brachypteracias leptosomus | reverse complement strand
TATATTTAGGGACAGAAGAACTTGTTGTGTTTTTTTGTTAGGCAGGCAGAATAATTAACCACCTAAGATTTAATTCAGGAAATAGTAGATGAAGCAAATGTGCAGTAAGAAGTTCAGTGCTGAGAGTTAAGCTAAGTCTTGTTTTTTTTCTTTATGCGTAGATGTCTGAAGTCCCTAAAGCATTGCAGAGTAAAAGCTGATATTATGAAAATTACTTACATCATTGACCCGGTTCGTTGTGTTCAGTGCCACCAAGGCAGCTTTGTGAGCTTCTTCAATATAACCAACAATGTTNAGTGCCACCAAGGCAGCTTTGTGAGCTTCTTCAATATAACCAACAATGTTGTCATACACGTTTGAAGCATTTATTGCCCTTTGTACTAAACCATTTGTATCAATACTATACAAATTCCTGTTAAAAAGAGAGTAAAAGGGGGAAGAAAACAAAATAAATCAAAGTAATTTCAAATTGTTTTATTTTCTTAACATTCTGGGAATTCTGACTACATAATCACACACATAAATATACTTGGCCTATGTAATGTTCTGTTCATTGTGTATGGCCACTTATGTCAATCTGAAGCAGGTGAAAACTATGTAGATAGAAGATACTTCCTAGTTTTTTAACTCTGGGAATTTTACCCTTAACATCTGTATGAGCAGTAATCAGTGACTGCTGAGGTTTTATGTTTTTTTAATTTAGAGAAATTAACAGAATAACACATCTTTCAGCTGTCCTTCCTTAGGGATAACTCCTGGCCATGAATGGACAGTGATCAGGACAGCTTATCACTGGGCTGTTTATATTTTCCAAATGTAGTTGGGAAAAAGGGAAGGATCAGATACCCGTGGTCATGAAACTTTTCAAAAAGTTAGATTTTAAAAAACCACAAGATAGCTTTGCTGGCATGATAAAGCTCAATTTACATATTGGGCAATAAATGGTCTTCAGGAGAAATTCCAAACAGCAGTTGGTTCAAGGCTCAACCTTCAGCTGTTAGCAACTATGAATAAATTTTTTTTTATTTTTTTTTTTGTGATAAACGGATTTCAGAGTATAANATATATATATATATTTACATGTGTGTGTATTCACTTCAAAGTGTTTGCACACTGGGGGATTCTTAAGTTTCCAGATTCTGTGTTGTTGCAATAATTTCCTGCTATGTTCCCNCCTTGTTTTTTCCATGTAACTCCTTGTAAAAAGGGAGTTTCCTTTGTCTTGATAGCCACCCTTCACCACTAGTACATGGTGATAAGGTCTCCCATAAGCTTTCTTTTCTCAAGGCTGAACAATCCCAGTTTTCTCAGCCTTAGTATCAGCATTTAGTATCTTCCAGAAAAATACGAAGACTTACAGTAAGTCTGTGGTGTTACAGTGGGCCAGTGTCACTGGGACATAATCTATCATCAGACCTACTCCATTTGTAAACCAGTTCTTGAACAAAAAATGTCCCCAACCCATTTTGTGACTCATAACGCTAAACGTTTTTTGATGTGGATGAACTTAGTGACAGGAGCTGTTTCTGCAAACACCATTTAATCTACCTGTATTATTTTACTTTTCAGTAATTTGACGTTCCTATTCTGTTGCTATGGGAAGAGAGGGACATACCAAATTAGAAAAGGGAGAATATTATGCAACATATATGTTTATTCTTTGGAAAGATTAAAAGATTTTGCTTAGCTCAATTTTAGCTGTTCCCTCTGGACTGTGACAAGTCCTTCCATACATAACTTAATAGTGATTTGTTTTACAGGCAGCGTATCTAATGTCACTGTGTTTCTGCCTGTCTTCTGGTTCGTTCAGCTGTTCAGTTAGTAGCACTTGTATGAGCAGAGTCTGCTGGAGTTAAGTTTTACCGGTTCAGCTCATCAGCAAGTCTTCGTAGGTTATGTGCATGTTGCATAGCCTTTTCTACCAAATCATCATCAAACAGAGACAGGTTGGCTATTTTTTCTTGCAATTCCTTTTTTGCTCCATCTATTTCTGCGTAGAACCCTGACACATTCTGAACAGAATATGGAAGGAAGGAAAGAAGATTATAATTGTAAAAAATCAAGTCTGTATTTTCATTATTATGTTTTATTTTACTATTACAACTATAATGTTGTTGCTCTCTGTTATATTTGTTTTATGCTATATTTTTAACAGATCAAAAAGAGGAAAGATCTAAAAAAGTCTATCCCATGAATGTCGGTATGGCAAGACAAATACAGGAAGATAAATATAACCCAAAATTTCAGGAATCCCTTAAAAAGATATTAGAGAGATACATGTAAAATACAAAGTTAAGAAATCATAGAATCATAGAATGGTTTGAGTTGGAAGGGATCTTGAAGATCATCTAGTTCCAACCCCCCTGCCATGGCAGGGACACCTCCCAGTAGACCAGGTTGCTCAAAGCCCCATCAAACCTGGTCTTGAATTCATCCAGTGATGGAGCATCCACAACTTCCCTGGGCAACATGTTCCAGTGTCTTACACTGGATAACTTCTTCCTAATTTCTAATCAAAATCTTCCCTCCTCCAGTTTGAAGCCATTACCCCTTGTCCTATCACTACAAACCTTTGTAAAAAGTCCCTTTGCAGCTTTCTTATAGGCCCCCTTTAGATACTGGAAGTCTGCAATAAGGTCTCCCCAAAGCCTTCTCTTCTCTTAGCTAAACAACCCCAACTCTCTCAGGTTGTCTTACTGTCTTGTGTTTGCTCCAGAATGGCGCCAATCACAAGTCTTTCAGAACGAAATGGTAACAAGTGTAGTAAATAAGCCAGATTATTGTGGTTCTTCTTAAATTGAGAGGTGGAACTCATAATTTAAAAATTTTTTTTCACCTCTCCTCTGTGAAGACTGCAGGTCAGAAATTAGTGTTTGGAACTTCTAAATGGTACCTTTATAAATAAATTAAATTGTGCTGTGGTGTTTGGGCTTATGCATCATCCTGTTACTGCATGGGGCATGGCACTTCTTGGCCCTGGCTAGCTGCCACTCTCTATATAGCAGGGGACAGTGCCTTTGCCCTGGGGACAATTCGGCAGTTTTTGGAGAGGGGCAGAGATTTTAGCTGTATGGCTGTGAGTTTGGCACAGTGTGGAAAATAGTTCCTGGCCCCTTTCTGTCTCCTTGCAGAGACATACCTCATGTTAAGACATCTTAGGTTAGTCTCATTTATAAATTAGTCCATCTAAATACTACCTATATGTATGTATAGGCAAGGAGTAGTATCCCTTTGCCTTAGCCATACTTCTTCCTTATGTGAAACACTTGTAGGGAAAACCAAATGGGCCTGCATTTACCTTCTCTCCAATACACAGGCTTCCTGATATATTTAAGGATTATAAATGTGGCCTCAAAAGATGAAAAAAGGATAAAACAGAGGAAGAAGAAATGGATCAATGAATGAAGCATGAAAATTCTTATTGCTGATGAGGATGGAAGATATATGATATTAACATACTACTTCTTTCTCTGCAGTGTGAATGTCTCCGGTGTGTAAACTTACCTAGGCAGTGAGGCAGATCTGAAATGATAAACTGTAGCAATTTGTTTTGCATAAAACACAGGAGAAAAAAAATAGTACTGCTTGATCACCCAGGGATGGTTAAAAAGAAAGCTGTCTTCTTTCTGTTTTGCCAAAATACTTTTTCAAAGAAAAATTAATAACTTTTTCTATTTACTTTTGCGTTTAAAAAAGAAGTGGGCAACTGTTTTGTCAAAATAAATGCTTGTGGAGAATTTTCATTTGTCTTAAATCATCTCAAAATTAAAAATTAAAACATTTTAAAAAAAGCAGCTTTGGTAAATATTTTAGTTAGCAAAATCCCAGTTATATTTTCTTCATTTTTTCATAGATAGTTCAAACACCTACAATTTCTAAAAATTTCCTATGACACTTTGTCTCATTCAAAACACTAGATACTAGTCTACAGTTCCAGAAAGTATTTCTATAAGACAATCTATTTACATGTGTTCTGCACTCTTGATGCCTGGTTTTAGCACTGATACCTGGGATCTTTCACCTTGTCCTATTCCCTCTTTCAGGCATGAGAAAAGGAAATTGGCATATAGCGCAGGCTTTTACCAGAGCATCTTCTGGCAGCTGCTTATAATGAAAACATTGAGAACTTAACAGCTCATTCAGCTCTCCCTTCAGTAAGGTGTCCTTATAATACAATTATTTTCTGAGACAGTAAAGTACAATTACAGAGCTTTTCATCCAGGAAGATTTACACATTTGGGGCGGGGGGGAGGAATATTAATCAGTATTTTATTGAAGTAGTATAAAAAAGGAGAGATTTTTATTTAGTAGTCTAAACACATGACTTAAAACTTTAAAAAATCAGGATGTATCATTTAAACAAGTCACTGAGGCACCTACCTTTATTATCTCACTTAAATCAGAGTTGATCTTTTGTGGTCCTGCCAAAATAGTTGTGGCACTTAGCAGAATGTTGTTCACTTCATCTATTTGGTCTTCTATTTTCTTATTTTGTTTCTACAAAAAATAAAATAAAATTAAATCACATCCAAACCAATCTGTGCATTGCTGAAATACAGTGTTACCATTTTTGTTAAATTTATTAAGGTTAATTCAAAAGATGAAGTGATGAACTAAATAGATTTTAGAGAAACTTGATGTCTAAATTTTTTCCCAGACATCTCTAATAGCTGCATATTATAATGTGACTCTGCATTTTCTTGTCTTTGTGAAAGAAATGTTGGGTTTTTCAAAAATTATTAATTTAATTTTACATTACAGCATGAGCAATTATTGGAATGAAGCATTATTCAGTGCATTACCAGCAGAGACAAATTAAACGTAGATTTTTCATAGTGGTCTGGAGAGTAGGGTTTTTTCTGGAGGTTTTTTAAGTCTACAATACAGAGATCTTTTTTCCTTATCAATAGTGAAACTAATGTGAACAATCTCTTTTGTACAGCATCTGCCTTCATTGTGAAGAATAATGAAGATCCAACTGGTTAAAAACAGTGAACAATTGCATCTACACACTTCAGGCTTTGCTTCATAAATGTGAGATGAGCTGCAGCTTGGCACTGTAATTATGAAACAATGGAACAACAGAAGAGGCTTTGTACATAAGGATGCCAAGCTGCTTGAAGAAGAATTCACGAGAACAGCATGCCTGATTTCTCTATTCAATTATTAGACTTTCCACATCAGCATGAACTTCTAAAGTGCTGAAGATTTCAAGAGCTCAAAACTCAGCCACTGGTGCTATGAAACCCAGAGATTAGCCCGAATTTGCAAGATCATTCTTCAAATCACTAATTTCTCCCTAAACTACTCTCCTCCAGAATCCTCCAGAATCATTGAAATGGAAAAAGTTTGCTTCAAATGGTCCCAAGTCATTCTTTTTGTCATTTTCTTCCTTCCTGAAAAAATAAATGAAAAGTTTTGGGTGAGGCATTCTGGTTTTGCCTCCCTTAAAGGATACTAAAGAAAGCAGAGAAAGAATCACAGAACTGCTGAGAGGAGAAAAAGTAGGTTTTTTGTCTGGCTGATGGATTGGGTACTTTTCTCAGATAAGAGATCTGAAACTTCAATTTCCTTATCAGTCAGATAGGATTTGAACCTAATACCACCACTTACAGGCAAGTATGCCCCACTTCTGTGCTGTATGGGACGGGTCTTCTCTGTGCTCTCTGAAGTGATTACTTTGTTCAAAATACTGAAATTATTCATTTGAGCAGAGTATAGCTGCTATAGCCTTATAGCTAGGCTGTTCACCAATGAGTATCAAATCCAGTTTCAAGGTATCTGTGTGTGGAAGAGTTAGAAAGTGCATTTGTGCTTGAAGATGCAAGAACTCTTCCTGCAAAAATGGGCATGCATTTTGTTTAAAGAAGACCAGAGAGAAAGCTTGGATGAGACAGTATGAAAGCATTCAGCCCAGGGCAGGAATGCAGTGCAGAGTCTTTAAAAATAATTGTTTCAATAGAATATAATTAGTTTTGTGAGCATGAAGTCCTTCTGTATTATAAATCAGCACATAATAGGTGAAACAATCCCATCACAACATTTATAGCAGCCATGCTGCATGGAATTTTAAGCTCCTAGGGTTTTGTTGTAATACGTAAAACTAATTCCTAGTTTAGGCATCTCTTCCTTGGCCTGCTGAGATGTGCCATGCCAAAACTTGTCGTTATTGTCATCCCATGAATAATTAATAGTACTTTACACTTCCACAATTTTCAAATTTTTTCTAGTTTCCTAGAACCAGAGAGTCAAACTCATTCCACTAAGTGGCCCAAGAAATTCTTTTATGGTGTGGTGATTCCTAAACTGAAATTGTTTGCATTCTACTATTTTAAGCACCAGCAAAGATGAAGTGTTCACAGATAACATTTATGATAAATGTACTGCATAGTACCTCCTGCCTTTGAAGACTGGCTGCATTTTCCTTATTTATATCCTCTGTTTGTGTAACATAGCCAAATGCCTCATCCAATGAGTCCTCCAGGTCTGACAGCTTCACATTGTGTTCACTGAGCTGCTCCAGCACATCAGATACTAGAGATCTGGTGTCATTGTATCTCTTGTGAAACTCTTCAACTTGCTGTAGTACTGGGAGAAAAATCAGAGGCCGCTCATTAATGCAAAGTTTGGATTTATGACAGAACTTACTTATACAGCAGTTGCTGTTGCTCAGGGGACAGTAAAACATATTTGTTAAAGGCTCACTTGAGAAATCACATATCTAGATTTTAAGCTTCCCTCCTCTTTTGAAAAGAAAAAATGCTTCTCATTTTAGTATCACATTTTAATCCCACTAATTCCCCCTGTCATATAACTTTTCCTAAAAGAAACTAGGTTTGGCTTTTCTTGCTCTTCATTTGTTTCTCATTGTCACAGCTAACCAGGCTATGCAGGAGAAGACAGTCCTTATTCTCCTGGGGCTCTGACTCATGGTCACCAAGCTGTGAGAATCAGACTCTCAGTATTTCCCATACCAGCAGTTTTTCTCTCTGCTGGAGTTTACTGCCCTCATGGCAGAGCTGGCAGGGGGAAGACATTCATGCAAGCAATTCCAGCCCTGGCACGAACTTTCCTAAGCAGCTATCACTGAGGTGCTGCAGTTGCAGTGCACACACCCACACAGACATTTTTCTGCCCATTCTGCCACTGGGTCATCAAGTGCCTGCAAAGACTTGGGGCAGGCATTTGAAAGCAGCAGCATCTTCAGCACACAAGCCGGTGCTTGCCAAGCGCCTGCTGGTCCTCCCCAGGGGCTCAGCAGTACACCCAGAGCTGGCCGGCCTGTGCCAGCTGCTCATCAACATGTGGGTGAATGGAAAACAGACTTAAAACTCACACGCCTCTGCTGCGTTTTGCTCCTCATCTGCAAGTTGCCTCTCATTAGTGAAAGGCTTATGGCGTTTCATCTCCTTCAGCATCTCCTCAGCCACACTCAGCTTCTGGGCAATTTCTTCAGGGCTCAGCTCTTGTTGAATTGCATAGTATTTCATCTTGCTGCTGATTTCTGTGGGAAAAAGGAACAGATGGTCAATCCAGCACGGCTACAGAGGAGCAAACGCTGTGAAGTACTTTTACTTTTGTGAATCCATGCTGATGGCAAAAGAAATTTTTAATTATCTTCCAAGTCTATAGTAGATAATTATTATGTCTAAGCCAGTCTTAAAATTAAACCTGTAAATAAATCCCACTTTCTGGCATACGTGGGGGTCTCATCAAAAGAGGATGAGATTAAGCGGGCATGGGTTGTATGTATTATTTGGCTTGGCAGTTCTTATAGGCTGGGATCATAATTTTATTCTGAGTTCTGTGGCATGTAGCAGGCTGGGGGTTTCATGCAGGATCGTGGTTTTTAAGTGCTGATGCAAAAATTTTATGTTTATTAAATAACAGTGGTAAGGAGACTGAAGTAACCACTTTTTCCATCTGAAAAAGTTTGAGGCACCCTAAAGAGGTAACATATGGCTTCTGGTCTGATACTGCCTAGCTGGTTTGGAGATAGATACTATTTCAAGGTTTTGGTCTCAGTTCAAAAAACTCTGTTGGATCCCTGCAGCTGAAATCAAGTTTACCCATCCCCAGTGTAGGTATTACAGAATTTACCCACTGCTCACTCCCTGGCCTCCAATACCAATCACCTTCTCTTTTAAGCCCTGTGATATGAGTAGCTTTGGCTTGTGTTCATCATTACTTTTGTGGATAACCAGAGCTGGCAAAGCCAGCACTATGCATCTGTAAGATTTTTATAAGAAATAGATGTATAATTGTGGCACAACTGATTCGTTGGCAGAATGTCTTTGTATGCAGTTTCTTGCTGGCTCCTGAGTTCATTAGTGAAGCTCTAAGGGCTCATGCTGAGCAGTAACCAATCACAACCAGCAGCTCCATGGATTTCTTTTTCCTTCTCATGCGTGTGTGTATGCATATACACCTTCCCTTCAGTAAAAAGTGGCTTACTTTCTACAGGGGTCCATGCCCCTTTAGAAGAATAGTTTTGAGCATGGTGGAAATAATTTTCACCTACTTCTCTCCAACCGTTTTGTGGGTGAACAATCACTCTCTTTTTATTCATAGCCATGAGTATTGCTTGTTCTGTGACAACTCAACCTGATGGTGCTATTTGTGTGCTGAAGGAGATACATATCTGCCTTCTGTGATTCCTGTCCTATTCCAAACCCATTAATAATACAAAAGGACAATCCACAGAGGTCAGCCAGTGATGGTTAGTGACATGCAATGAGGCTCATGCTGACACTTTTGCTCAATAATTGTATAAATAAAATGTGAGAGATGGCCAGATAGACAAAGGTGATTTAGCATCACAGGTGTAAGAAGGTAGTAAAAATGTAACATCCTATGAGTCTGGTCTCAGCCTGCCTCTTTTGTGTGGTAGGATATGTTAACTATGCTTGTTGAAATAAAATAATGGTTGAAGCACCTATGAAAATAAGGACAAGCAAGGATAACAGCTGATATGTAACCGCTGTTCCTTACACAAGTTGCCACAGAGCTTGCAATAACTGATCTAAGACAGAACTACTCAGGTCTGTTAATCAAGTATTTCTATTGAAAAAGGCTCAATTGCCAGTCAGCCTTTCTATTCTGGTGCCACACACAGCTTTTGTGTATGTTGGCTTTGCCAAAGACTCGGGAAAATCAGTGTGATCTACTGCAGGATGGAGTCTTTCATGATGCATGTGTCTAGGAGACAGGGATGCTTCTGAGTATATTCACTTGGGGTTTTATGGCTTTGTTTAGGTACCGAGGAAGAGACTGCAATTGGTTTAATCTCAGTTTTATAAATCATCATGATAATGACATGTCATAGATATTCCAGATGAAGATGATCATCTCTGACTAGAAAACCTTTTTTAAGTGAAGTTGTGCTTGTGAAGGTGTTAACTGTAGTCCTTTGATATATAGGACAGTAAAAATTCTTGAAGATGGAAAAGGTTTTACAGGCTCTAAATAAAAAAAATCTTCATCTTGGAAGTTGTAAAATATACACATTTACAATCAGAAGAGAAGTTATGTTTTGAAATTTATGCTAGTTCTAGAGATGCTTTTATTGCCCTAGCATGTTGCCCAAGGACAGGCTTCATAAATCTACATCCCCTCATATCACATGGACAGAGGAGCAGGACACCGAGACGATAGGTGACAGTTTGTACCAACATTTTAACAGGAAAAAGCTCTTGGTTTCACTCTTTTCCTAGTTTTGGGAGATCTACATCATCATGTTTACCTTTCCTACTGTGAAACAGCACCACTAGAACCATTTCTGATGGTCTTCACTAGCCACACAGTAGCAAGTTCTGCCTTTCACTTTTCACTTTTACAGCACTTTCTTTGTGGAAAAAGAAGGCAATGAGAATGTGGTTGTCCCATTCTACTTATGTATTTCTGGGGAAAAAAAAAAAAGACGACAACAGCTGGTCTGTAATGCTCTGTAGATGTGTCTGGACCCAAAGTCAATTGGAAATTCTGGTCAGATGAAGCAATAAGCAGCTTGAAAAGAAAATCAGCACCTCCTACACCTTTCCTACACTGGGTTTGAGGAAGCAGTAAGTTTACCAAATTATTTACTATTCAGCATACTTTTCTTTTTAGAAGCATCTGCATGAAGTTATATGAACCAGAACAATTCTACTCAGCAGTAGTTTGCTAAAACTGGATTTAAAGTAACATTCATTCATGCTATCACCAGAATTGGTCAGACTGCTATGAGTTCAAAAGGGAAAGCACAATTTTTAAAAAATCTGCCTAGCTATACATATGCCCTCTATTGCTTGTCAGCAGGATGGGAAAAGTGCACTTGCATGAATCTTCTGACAGGTAAGACACAGAGCGCTTCCATCGCCCACCCTGTGCTCGTGTTTGTGGCTCCATCCAGCCCCAATCCGATATTGACTTTTTTTACCACACATATATATCAATACCTTGAGCAGCTATTCAAACAAAGGCTACAAGCTCAATTTGCTTGAAGTGTTTCATGTAAACCTATTTACTATTATTTTGCTCTGTCAAAGAGAGAAAAAAGAAAGCAAAGCAAGAAACAAGAAATCTCATTCTGTGCATCAGACCAAGCCAGCCTCTGGTGTCAGTTGTTTTTTAAGATAGACAAGTTTTTATCATGGCATTTCAGGCTGCAAAAGCCTTATGTGTGAGTTGCTTTGAGAGAGTGCCCAGGTACTATGGCATTTTTTGCTGGAGATTTCATTAATACATGCTTGACACTGAGCTGAACCAGAAAGAAATCTGTTTACCTTGAATGTCATCCCTCATATTACTGAGCTGCTGCACAAGCTGTGTAGCCTGGTTGTTGGTCTCCATGGTTTCCTTTTGTACCCGTAGGCCTTTGCTGGATGCTTCATTTCCCTATGAATAAACCATGTGAGCTAAAAGTTAGATTTCCTTTCAGATCCATATGCATGTGTGAGGATGAATAGTGTAAACATACATTTTGCTTTCTCCTGATGAGCATGTAAAAGTCCGTTTATCATATAAAGTGGTATTTACAGAGGTGTTTGAAGTGAAGTGCTGTCTTGTCGATATTTTCAGAATTGCAGAGTGAGAGATTAAAATCTGTTCCATATTTATCCATCATTTGCTGCAATCAAATTTCCATAAATTATGCACAGTTGTAAAACTCCCATCTGCTGAGTCTCCTGGGCATTCAGCGGGGCTGTCTCATTTTGCTGGGTATGGTGTTTCCCGAGTACTGCAGAATAAGGTGTCAGGCTCACAACCATTTTTAGATCAGTGTCTCCCTCAAGTGAAATCCCCAGCAGCTTCTTAAAATTAAGAAAAGATCTTTTCCAACCTAAACGAATCTATGATTCTGTGATTCTTTGTAAGTAAAATGAAGAGTTACCATGTCATAGGTATCATCTTTCCAAGAAGGTTATTGACTTTGAGAGTACTAAGATTTAATTTTCTCTGGTATTTCCCAGGAAAGGGCCATTGACTTTTCCTGGACCATGTGTGAGTGTGTGTGCACATGTAAGTCCACACCACACACTTGCCAGTGATAAGGTGTTTGACTCACGGTCCCTGCTGGGGCTACATCAGCAGAAATTCCAACAGTTCCTGGGCTTGGGGTGCCCTGACACCTCATGAGCCAGAAGCTATGTGGCTGTTGGTGTGCTCACTTCATGCTTGCTTAATCGTAGAACCGGGATTTGCAGAAGCACCGGGTGGTGCTGGAAGGCAGGGCTGGAGCGGTCAGTGCTATTGGAATGGACGGGCACCCAAATAAAACAAATAAAAGGGTTTATAGAAAGTTTATAGAAAGTTTTTAATTTTATTCTTATTTACTTGTCTGTAGTCTTCGAAGAACAACCATTATGTTTTTAATCCATATTCCTTTATTGCTATCAGGGTTTCTCTATTGCTTACCAACACCACTTCATGCTTGTTTTAAGCAACTTGTTACTGTTTTTACACACATTTGCCTTTACATAATACTCTTTCCTTGTCAGATTTTTCTTCACCTATTGAACACATGGAGAATTTCTGAGACATGTTTCCATGACTGATGGAAAACACAGCCGCATGAATGAGGGGTGCTCATCCTGAAATTTGCTGAGTCCAGGAAGGAAAGGTGTTTAGCTTCCCTGAGTCTCTGCCAAACATTCAGGATTGAGCTACATGCTATTTTACTTCAAGCTCATCCCAAGCAGACTCAGGGAGTTACAGATCATGTTTACTCTTCTCACTTAGCAGCAGGATTTGCCTAGTTGTTGTCTTCATCCTGCCTTTGGGGTTTAGATCAGTATCTGCAGCAACCCCTCAGAAATGAGGACATGCATGTGAAATGCTCTGAACAGAAAATGAAGCATATCTCTGCAAAACCCACTCAAGACCCTAGCATGTGTTTTCCATAAAAGTGCCTTGAAAGAGCAAAAAGTTCAATATATTCAGAGTTATTATTGTGGTCTTCTTTCCACTGTGAAAGTCTGGGGTCATTATTTCCCTGCCTTTACAAGCAGTCACAGGTGTTCATGTGGAACAAACATTAGAAATAACCAGGGAGAAAAGGCCAGAGGAAACCCTGAATTTATTGGTTCAGGGACAGTCAAACTCAGGAACTGTTCTGATTGAGTTAGAACCAAACCAGTTCTGCTCAGTGATTTTACTTTTCACCTGGGTCTCTGCTAACTAACTGCACTTTCTGAAGCTAACAGCATGTTTTCACAGACAGTGTCTGCTTCTAGCAGTGATAACGCTCGATGTTTGGAGTTACTACCAAGGATTGGTGTGCAGACCACGGTCACTGCTAGATCTTGTGTATCACATCGGGGGTTGCAGAAAGCGAAAGACCGCACCTGCAGGGAGGAGCGGCCAGGACAGGAGACCTTAAACTGACCAACGAGGTATTCCAGCCCATATACATCATATTCAGTATAAAGCTGAGGGATTACGAGGGTCTTAATCTCCTCTTCCTTTTGGGGCTTTCCTTTTGCCTTCAGTGGATGCTACCCTTCCCTTCAACCTTCTTTCTTCTTGGCCTTGCCTTTGAACCTGATTCATGTGTTCCTAAACCCAAAACCTGGGTCAGCTGCTTGAAAGGCAGCTATGCTCACCGCTATACCACCAATGCATAATTCTCTCTCTCTTATCCTTTTTCTCTTCTTCTACTTGGCGGGGGTGAAAGAGGGGTTAACAGAGAGGGCCTGTTGTAGGTGGATTGACCCTAAACCTCGACAGGAATGAAGAGGAAATCCCGAGATAGTACTGGAGATGACAAAAATGTTATTATCTAAATTCACTGTATATTCTTAAAAAAATCTAATGTCTTAATCATAGTCTACCAGCTATATAGGGGGACACTGAAGTGTGTGAGTTCCACCATATTTTCAGTTACAGAGGTATGTGTGTGTGAGAGGTGATTTAAACAAACCTCTCTTATACATGGGCATAGTCTATGTAATTCTGCAATGCTCTTTCTGCGAAGTAAGTGCTGATTAAAAGCACCCAAACCAAAATTTTCTCTTCCACCTCTCTATACAGTCCCTTCTTCTCTTCCTTTGTGGTTTTTTTTCCCCTCCTTCTGGCTCCTGTATTTGAGTTTAGTCTAAGGTATAATTTTAATTTGTCTTGTGAAGGAATTGCTAAGTGAATATAGGGTCCAGCATCTTGCAATAAGCATGAAATATACTTATTATATATTATATATTAATATACTTAGAACTGTAGTCCTACTACAGTTGTGGTTATCTCTGAGAATAGCATACAGTGATGCATCTCACTAATACATATATATCTTTATGTGTTTAATAATATCTCTTTAAAATAGAGGAGAAGCAATTTTGAACCCTTTCTTCTCTTAACATATATCAGTATTCTTCTAGGGGGCAATGAAAGTGTTAAGTGAGCTGAGAGCAGATAGCCTTAGTTTCATAGCCTGGCAATTGAATGTGGATGGAACATTTATGACTACAATTGTGTTAAAACATATCTTGAATGCTGATCAGGCTCCCATCTCAGTGGGCACATGAAAAACCTTTTAAACTGGCCATTTTGTAATGTATTTTGAAGTGTCTAATAGGGGCTAATTTAATTTTATGAGGGCATACATGTAAAATAGATACAGTACAAATACTCCCAAAGTCAATATGAATTTGTTTTGTTGGGTTACTTTTGTTTAATTAGAAACAAAAATGTGAAATGGGAAGGCAGTGTGTCTATCTCAGATCAAACATCTTGTGTAGGGAGGTAGGCCCCAATTCAGAACCTGAGGGGAGGCTTTTTGAGGTTATTGACAAATCTCTGACCACATTCAACAGTCTTTGGCCCTATATCCTTCCTTTTCTGGAAAGAAGAGTTGATAGGTCATTTATGCTTTTACGTAAGAGTTAATGTAAAAAGGTTAGTAATGAAAAACAGAAAGTTCTCCCAGATATCTTCCAGGGCACTCCTGCTCTTGTTTGGTGAACTTAGATGTTCAGACTAGATATTCTTTATCAAGAGAGAAACACTGGAATGGGCTTTATAGAGAGGTGGTCAATGCCCCAAGCCTGACTATGTTTAAAAGGTATTTGGACAATGCTCTTAATAATATAAGTGGACAGTCAGTTGGACTGAGTGATCATTGTAGGCCCCTTCCAATTGGAACTATGTACTAACCTCTTATGCCAGCATGCAAATATGACAAACCACAATCCCCCAGAGCTCTGGCAGAGGGCTATAGACAAACCTGTTCATCAAGTGTTGCTGCCTCTCTCAGGAGATCATTCATTTCATCTACAGCATCATCAACCTGCATGGTCCAGAGCTCAGCATGGTTCTTTTTTTTGGACATTGCCTCCTGTGTGGGGGGAAAAAAAAAATTAATGCATCTGAAAAAAAATTGTGTAGTGAGAGCAAGGATTAAAACTTATGGAGCGGAGATTCATGGATTAAAATTACATTAAAAAATAAAATGCCATCAATGTTTGTACCTGGAGATGGGTGGTAGTCAGGTTCAGGTCATTCAAGCGCTTTTGAGCTGCAACACCTGTAGTAATGCTCAGTAAAGTCGATTTGCTTTCATCGATAGCCAGAACTGCTAATCGGATGTCATCTGTCAAATCCCAAATACATTTATCGCAGGCTGATAAGAAAACAAGAGAGTGTCATTTTTCTTTAGTGTTTGTGTCAGTTAATAGTAAATATCTTAAATTCACATTATAGCGCTCTTGTCCTCTGTCATTGATAGATCTTGATGGATACCCATTTTTCTTTCACTTTCATCCACCCATTTCCAAGGTCTCACAGTACAGTCATGACACTTCCAGCTTCCAGCACCAGATGGGACTGCTCCGACAGGCTGCCACAGCAGCAGATTATGGAATCAGCAGGGAGAGAGAAAGGAGGTATTTCCTGGCTATTCCCTAGAGGCTCTGCATGTTTGTGGCCCGAAGAACAACAGATGAGGGTCAAAAAGCCAACTTCATTTTTCAGAACCCAAAACTCTATATTTAAATTTAGTGGTATGAGAAGTAAGGATGTCCAGCAGATGGGCTCTTGGCTGCCTATTTGGTTAGGAAAGCAACTTCTAAAAACACAGTTATAACACGTTTGGAATACACTTGTGCAGAACTATATCCTTGTCCCTGCTGAATGCTTGTAATAACCTTGTTTTTAGTGACATTGGTGCCACCACTAAATGCAAGAGACTTAGGTGAACGTAAAGTGCAGATTCCTACAGAAACTTTTGCTCGATATTGTATAGTCTGTATTCTTGATGGCAGCAGCTCTCAGATGTTTTCCTTCTGGTTACACTTCCAAGCACATGATCCCTGTTATTGGGAGCTGGCTTAGGAACACATACGTGCTGAATTATACCACATATGTGTCTGAATTATGCCACAAGTATGATTATACTAACATTTTTTTAAAAATCAGTTGTTACCAATAATTACAACATAGTCCTTATGTTGTACTCCCCAGGCTTCCTATCATTAGAATAGGGGAGATTATGCTGGAAAAGCAACCAACTAATGGATACGTGTAAAATTGTCAACAGCAACAATTTATATTAGATGTACAAGTAGAAAACTAGAAATTGTACACAGGATGGCACAGATAAAGTTGTGATGGCAGTTTTTAGGGGCAGAGTATTATTTTGCAGACACTGTGTCTCAGAGTCTATGGAAGTGGCTTTGGTGATACTTCCCAAGTGTTCTGCAGTCTGAAGCTATGGGACCAAGGTCAAAGTGCTGAGCCCACTGGAGAACCAAACTCTTAAGTTTGTAGGCATCTAAATACAAGAGGAACATTAATTTTTCGTGTTCTCATGATAATCTTCTTACTGATGGTTGGGCAGTCTGTGCCAGTAGGAACTTCAGGACTGTCTGCAAGGCATTCTCCAGTCTGGCTGTCACACATTCTCCCTCCACAGTTACATTCTGGGGAAAAAAAGAAAGCATTTTTGAAAGAAGAATCTTCAAAATGTATGGCTCACCTTTCCCTTCCTGAGACTAGTGAAATGATTCTATGTAGGATTGTGCATGGATAGTCAAACCAAATGCAAGGACTTCTTGGACTGAATTTTCCTCCAGCATGTAGAAAAAGGTGGGGTTTGCACTGTGGTTGAATTGGGAAACAGAATCAGAAAGCCTCTGCTGAAACAACTTGTTCAAAGATTCCCAGCTAGTCACAAGCAGAGGCAGCGAGGCTAGAATTGCCCAGCTGGGGCATGGTGATGTTTAGGAGATGGGCTAAGGAAAGTGGCACAACTGAAGTTAAGTATTCATTAGAAATCTCTCCACTGCCCTGTGGAATTTATCTATGCTGTGGAAATTATCAATGCTGTGTCAGGCTGCCACTAAGTAAGCTTTCCAGCTTATTTTTCCTGAGATTGATAGTGAACTCCAATTCCATCATCAGTTTGAGCATGTCAAGAAGCAGATAACTCTTGCCACTTGCAATGAAGAATTAATGAGATTTTCCATTTTTTTTTAGACTTCAGGAAGCTACATTTTTATTGCCATCACAACTGGCTTCTTAGAAAGTATAATTTTCAATCTAAAGTGTCTCTTTCAAGGTTTAATTTGCCTTTGAAATATATTATTTTAAAGATTAAAATATTCTTGGAACACTTTGATAGAATAACAAAACTCAAGCAGAACATAAGAACAGCAGTGACTTATCTGCAACTCGCTTTGTTCTTGTGATTCATGGTTTCAGCAGAATCTCATATAACAAAATTGTTTACTGCCATT
This sequence comes from Brachypteracias leptosomus, assembly GCA_013401335.1. Lineage (NCBI taxonomy): Eukaryota > Metazoa > Chordata > Aves > Coraciiformes > Brachypteraciidae > Brachypteracias > Brachypteracias leptosomus. The sequence goes on along the minus strand of VYZX01010001.1, from coordinate 26,954 downwards.
TTATTGCAGCCCATTCATTGTATTCTGTGAATTACCCTTGTATTTACATTCCACATTCACATTCAAGGAATTGTCAGGGAAAATGTATAATAAAGCTTCAAAGTCAACACAATGCACTAACATTGGAATAATTCTGTGTAAGTGAATCAGTATTAGTAGAACTACTCAGTTTTTCTACTAATGTTAAGAGCAGAATTTGGTTATGACTTCTTGTGGGGAGAGCTAGGAGTGATCTGTCTCCCCCATCTGTGTTCTGATTCTTGAGGAAAGGAACCTGGCAAAGAGGTTGGGAGGAAGCCCCAAGGTCCTTGCTCTGAGCACCTGCATTTTGCCTTTAGCAGTGGCTCTTCCTCAGTGCTTTGAAAGAGGATGTAATCTTGTCTCCCAGAGCCAAAGCAAGGATGAGACCAAAGTTCCTATGTAGATTGAACTCCATGTAAATTAGGAGAATAATTATATTAGAGAACATAAACCTCTGTGACCTCTTTGTGTAAGATCCTCTGGGTAGCACTTTACCAGACCCTGGAAGTACAGTCATCTCTGGTGTTGAAATACAGCAAGATTACAAAGACACGTGGGAAATGCAGAATACATTACTAGTGTGAAAACTAGTGAATACATTACTAGTGTGAAACTGAGCAGGGATTGGGTCAGGACAGGAAGGACAATCCTGTTCCCATAAAACCCGATTTCAAGTCTTTAAGTGCCATCAGTGTGAATGGTCTTGTTGGGCAACATGTGGTGTGGCCAAACACAAAGGTGAAGTCTCTGCTCAAAGGAAGCTTAGAGACCCTTATTTAAAGCAAGATGCAGGACACAACAGTGCCTACATTCATCCTGCCCAGGTGTTTCAGACACTGGAGTCTGGGACCAGAGACTTCCTTGTGGGCAATGCAAAGAGTGCTAGTGCCCAGGATGATTCAACTGAACAGGCATCTAAGTCATCCCACCAGGTAGGTGGCTGGGAACACCCCCTGCCTCGCAGGGCATCTCTGATCTCTGGGAGGTCATCCGTAGACTATACTGTGCTGTGTTTTGCTCGGCTCTGCTGTACTAATCTATGGACAATACCTGTACAGTTTTTAGCAAATCTGGCGTCCCCATAGTAACCCGGAGCACATCGTTCGCACATGAACCCGGTGGTGTTGTGCAGGCAGTTGCGACACTGGCCAGTCACTTCATCGCAGTCTTCAAAAATCAGGTTTGGGTCCGAGTTGCCACTGCAGTCGCATTTTTTACAAGTGTTTCCAATTAGCAAAGGGTTCCCATAGTAACCGGGGGCACACCTGAAAGGAAGAGCAAGCCCAGCAATGAGGAGCAATGACATTCCCATCTGCGGTACCATTTTTTCTCTGATCTTTATTTGTGTCACCAGGAATTGATGACCGTCTGCCGCTACTAAAGGACGGAAGGCAAATTAGGAACTGTATCCCTCCAGAGGCTGTTTTGTGCTCTAATCTCAATCTGTACAGTTATATATTTTCCCTTCTTGAACACTCCTGGTATTTCAATCACAGCAGTCTACATTTTTTTTTTGATGTATCTTTAGCAGTAAAAGGATTTGTTCCCCATTGTTTTAAACTCCATGACAGAATAACCTTGGCAGAGAGGCAGGTCTAGTGTTTATTTTCATCTGTTTCAGCTTTGGATCTCACCAACTATATTGTGTTATATAGGAAACTGAGATAAGAGACTGCATTTCATGATGCTGAAACTCAGAGGAAGTTCAGATCTTATTTCCATTATAATGCATATAACAAAGTACTGCCCAGAAAAGGCTTATATAAATACTTCTATAGTGAGACATTGAGAAGTTTTCTGTTCATTGGTTTTCGTTTTGTTTTTTAAATTCAACAAGCATTGAACTAGCCTCCATTTTTCAGATTTATTCCATGTTAGCCAGCAAAAGGCTGAGAGCAGCCACCAGCCCAGGAGGGGAGGATTCCTCTGTTGGTTTGCAGAGGGAGAGAGGAAGGTGAGAAATGGGTCCAAATTGTTTTTCATATCTTGTCATGTTTGGGAAACATTTCAACTGAAAACTTGCTACATTTTAAAATGGAAGAGATGTTGACACTGGAGTGTTTTTTCAAAGTCTAGACAAACCAGTGATTTCTGGGTGACCAGTGGCCCTAAGCTAAGACAATGGCTAATAGATGTGATGTCATCATTTGGAAAGAAAGAATAAGGTCTCAGTTAAAGGAGTTTCTGCTGGTAGCTGGGAGTGTGCTTAATCCTACAAGCTGGAGGAACTTTTGCAAAAAAAGCCATCGAGACAAACAAAGCTAGCACCTGAGTGGGCATGGAGCAGCTTGCAGGAGTGAATCCTCGAGCAAGGGCTTCACTGGAGAAACTGGTGACTGGAGAAGCATGGAGCAGCAGCTGATGAACTGGAGGGGTCAGCTGGCAGGACAGGGTCAACCCATCCTGTTCATGATGTCACTGAGGGGTGTCAGGAGGGTCCATGACCAAACATCCTGGGGTGCAGAGATGAGGGATTCAAAGAGCCAAACTGCAAATGAAGAATTACTGCAGAGGGGGAGAAGAGTCACTGATGTAGCAATTGCTGACTGAAGAAATTGGAGGGTTGAATAGTTCTTGCAGTGATTTAGGTAAGGAGCAGTTACTGTATTTCATCCTGTTGTATCACCCTGTTGTCCTTGTCTTATCTCCCATCCATAAAGTCCTGTTTTAAGATGCTGTTTGTTCTGCTGTTTGTGGGCAGAGAGGGTGAGCTGTCAGGCAGTTTAGTTTAATTTTCCTTGGTTCTGCCTGGGGACCCAAGCCGAGTTCTGTTGTCTCCTAATATCTGAAGATAGTCAAATCCAGATTCTGCTATGTCTGAATGATGAAAATGTGGGAGATCTGATAAGAGCTTCCAGTTTTGATCTGTTCCTACATTTGCAGATTTCTTTTTTTTTTAATAAAGCAAGTAATTTCCTCAGCACTGCTTTGTTCATATTCCAATTCTGAACCCCCACAGTAAAAACACATAAAATTGTAAGCATCTTAATATAAACCACTTGGCTGCTTCAAATACTGCTTTTGTTGATGACAAAGACTCTGTTTGTCTCTTTGCAGCACTGCCAGAATCTTTGGTGCAGATCTTATCATCTGGGTGATCCAGATGTAAAGAATAAACGTGTGACCTGGAGTTCTCTGTGAATGTGACATTGAGTGCAGAGTGTGACTTAACTGACTTTGGTGGAGTCATTTGCCATTCCCATGGGAGCTAGAGCAGTCAGTGATGGATAATGCTACTATTCAGTAATGCCAAATGTCTTGCTATATTTTTTTAATATTTCAGCCACTGTGAGACTGTAGCATTTTCCTAAATTCCACTGTAAACCAATTTGATTTATTCTGAATTCTCAAAATCTTGCAAAGTTGCTTTTTAATTTTCTATAGTTAGGATTTTCCAAATGATCATCTGTCTAACATGGCCACCAAGTCGCAAAAGCCACTGAGCAATGCTGGGACCAGACTAGCGTTTTGCTTGCTGCTATCCAGCTCTGGCTTTCATCCAGCATCTACCAATGACTGTCTGCTATTCCCATCAGGCCCACGATGTTTGCCCCTTTATCAGGATAAGGTGATTTTTTTTTCTTCTTTTCTGAAATATACCATTCTGTTTACTTGCCAGAAATGTAATGGGCAGTTCCTCACAGATATATTTTCTAAGGAAGTGCTGCTTCTTATGGCCATCTGACTGACTTTTATTAGCCATATCTCCTCATCTGGAGTAGCTGTCTAAAACAAATAGAAACTTTTAGAGCTAAAAATAAATGTGTCACCTTCACTTTCCCCTTCCCTATGCCACTCATACAGCCGAACTGCACTTGGCATCTTTTGAATAGTTAGTAGCATGTGAGAAGAGCAGAGGCCACTGGATGGAAACATACTGCTCCATCTCTGCACTTTATGTCCTGAAAAAGTAGAAGCCTGCAATAAATATCTTTTCCTTGGTCATATCAATAAGTCATAGAACCATAGAATGCCTGAGGTTGGAAGGGACCCTAGAGATCATCTAGTCCAACCTCCATGCCATGAGCAGAGATGCCTCTCAACTAGAGGAGGTTTGCTCAAGGCCTCATCCAACCTGGCCTTGAACACCTCTGTGACTTGGGTGGTGTGGCTCAAGTGGTTACCAGTGAGGACTGAAGCAAAAAAGTCACTGAGTACTTCAGCCTTCTCCTTATCCTCAGTAACGAGGTCACCTGTATCTGTTCAGAGAGGTCCCATATTTTCTCTTGCTTTTCTTTTTTCTCCAATATATGTGGAGAACCCTTTTTTGTTATTTTTAATGTCCTTAGCCAGATTTGATTCTGTCTGGGCTCTAGCTTTTCTAATCTGGTTTCTGGTTTCCTGGACAGTCTCTTTGTAATCATCCCAGGTTACCTGTCCTAGCTTCCACCTTCTGTGGATTTCCCTTTTGTGTTTGATCGTTTTCCTTGCTCATCCATATTGGCCTCCCTGCATTTTTGCTCAATTTCTTCTTTGTAGGGATGCAGTGTCTGAGCTTGGAGGAGGTGATCCTTGAAAGTCAACCAGCTTTTCTGGGCTCCCAATCCCTCCAGGACTTTGTGCCATGGTATGCTACCAAGGAGGTTCCTGAAGAGGGCAAAGTTGGACCTTCTGAGTTTGAGGGTTTCAAGCTTACTGAGAGCCCCCCTCTTTGATGCCCCTAGGATCTTAAACTCCACTATCTCATGGTCACTGCAGCCAAGGCTGCCCATGAGCTTGACATTGCCCAGCAGCCCCTGGCTCTTTGTTGCTAACAAAGAATATTTCCTCTTCCATAATAGAGTTGCTAAGTTTCATTTTGCAGCCATGTTTGCTTCCTGTAATTATTGGTGAGTAAGAAATTAACTTCCTTTTCCCCGTCAATGCCAAAAGAACCTTTTTTGTCTATTTACTTTGGACACTGAAGTATCATTTGTTCTGTTATCTTTTTTAACATTTAGGTATTAACAAAACCTGGATTTCATCTGCTTCCACCTTAATGCCTAATTGCTAAAGTCCAGGAGCAAGATGATTCGTTCCTAAATTTCGAATTGGGAAGCTGATTTTCTCAGTTCCTAGCAAAGGCCTCTGTGATTTCACAACACCATTTCCTGGCAAATGTAAACTGAATAGATTTGTACCAAGCCCCTGGAGCAGCACAAGAAAGCCTCCTACACAGATGCCAGAGGAAGTGGAGCAGATTGCCTCCCAGAGTGATGCTCTGGAGATCCCACATGCTGCCCATGGAGGGGTGTCCTGCAGCTCTCTGCCCCATGGCGCTTGTCTCCGACTGCTGTGGAGAGCTGGGAGGAGAAGCATTGAGTAGGACGTAGCCTCCCTCTTTCTAGGGACACAAGCTGCCATTTGGGCTGCAGGGAGGGACAGAGGCAATACCCCTTCTCTCTCAGGATACCCCAGTCCTCCTGCCAGCATGTTGATGGCATGATAGCTGCCAGTGGGAGCAGGGAGTGGTGGCAGTGCCCAGCAGCAGCATATGAGAGGCAGGGATTTCCTCTTTAGCAAGTGGACAGGGACAAGCAAAACATTTCTTACTAGTCTTCAAATGCTTTTTGTTGTTTCTGACGCAAATAGGAGTAGGACCAAGAGCTTACCAGAAGGAAAGTCCTATTTGTCACTGCCTGCCACTTATGCCAGCAGTCAGTCAGCGACTTAACATGGTTACCAGGACAGGCTGATTTCTTTCTGAGGCTTTTTTTATTCCATCTACACAGCTTTACCTTCCCTGAGACAGATGCACTGTGTCAGGCTGGGTAGTAGCTATTAGAAAACAAAGCTAATGCTGTTTTCTGCTGTTACTATGCATCTGCTACTCATTTAATAGGATTTGAATTGCTTGTAGTCTAGGTTGACATTTTAATAACCATTAAGAAACCTCACTGACCTTTTAATTGTCTGCATTATCCTTTGTGTATAAATCTGACATTTTGGAAGAACAAAAGAATACAGCCATAGGCCTGGAAACAAGGGTGAGGGTTTTTATTTTTATGCCAGCTGTCTAAAGGGCTTTCACTATTGCCATCACCATGTTAGTGATGCAGAAGTAATAGGCTGATGTTTTTGCATCATCTGTAAAGGCAAAAGACTTCACTCTTTTTATCTTACCTTTTTCATATTGATTTCTTTTTGCATCTTAAGCGACTCCTTTCTCCCTTCTCTGATAGCTGAATATCATTTAAATTCAAGACTTGTCCATTAATGACAGTGAACTGAAGTCTTAAATACTTCAGGAGCTTTAAGGAAAAACAAAATAAGGTGTTCAGGAAGCCAGTGTCTGAGCCATCCTATACCCCTCAGTCTTTATGTTAGAGCTGTTTTAATTTATTGGCTACTCAAGGAGAATTTCTGAATTATAATCAAGCCTCTGACATTAATTTAAAAATCATATGTGGCGTTCATAGTGACTAAGGTGGCCCTTTGCAAAACAGAAGAGTAAGTTATATTTCTGCTGTATAGCTCCATTTATTTGTGTACTTTGTTGTTTAGAGGATATTTACTGGAAATTGGTTATGGGCATAAGGGAAAGTCGAACAGCAACACTAGCCTATGGTTGTTTGCCTGACTTTATTGAATGATGTCTGTGAAGTACGTTTAAAATTTAACTAAAACAGCTGTACCTGCTGATTAAGAATTTGACTAGAGGATGGTTTTTCTCATTTGCTTTTAAAAAACTTATTTAATAGAAGCCTACTATATGTTTTATTGTGGTGAATTGCAAGAGGCATCTATGTGGTGGTTGCTTTTCACTGCGGGTGCTGTTTCTGATTTTTTATTTTGATTTGTAAATTGTATTCCTTTTAGGAAGATCAACACATGAAGGTACACAAAGTGCAAGAACTCAATTAAAATACATCATATATAAATGTCTCTCTTACCCTGACATGTCTCCAGGTTCTTATGGTTTTTAGTAGGAACTGAATGAGATCCTTTAACAGACATGATTCCACCTGATGAAAACACACGTACAAGATTTCTCCCCCATGTGGGAAGATTCCCTCAAAGAATTCTGTACTTCAGTGTTGTTGACCAGTAAGTCATCCTATTATTTTCTTACCTTTCACAGTTGGGTCCTGCATAGTTTTCCTTACAGACACAGCGCACGCTTCCACTTTTTCTGTAACAGGAGACTGCAAAGCTGGAATTTCAGTAGAATGAATAGTTAGAATAGCAGGCAATGGCAAACACTTGGGAGTGTTTCTTTATCACATTATGGACATTTGCTGTCAGTGTGAGCTCTGGCTCTTGGTTACTCATTGCTAAATAGGTATTCTTAAGCTCTGTGTGTTACTCACATTATACCCTTTTTTTACCCTTTGTTTAGTCTTTTCAATTACTGTAGAAAGCACAAATTAGTATATAGCACTACGAAGCTATATAAATACATACATATATATATAAGTTCCTGTCTAGCAGTGTAGATCAGACACACCTGCAGGCTTTGATACACACGTTTTAGGTAAAGGACATAGGGCCTCAATTTCCACTGTCATGATACTAAATCATGGATTCCTTTCTTATGTTTTCAGAATTTAACAAGTGTTTAACTAAATATGAGACGCAAGGAACAGCAGCAGCCAGATGAGTAAAGTGCAAATTGTATACAATTCAAACACAGTGATGGACATAGCTTAAATGCATTTGCAGGAAAAAGACACACAGTCCTAAAGATGTTTCCAGTTGTTTTGCAATATGTGTGAGGTCCCTGGTTGCTAAAACACAGATCGTGAGTTGTGTAGTGCTGGGCAGCTGTGACCAGGTTGCATCCCTTTCACAGAGGAGAACAAAAGACAGAGTGATGGGAAAAAGCAAGATGCTTGTTCCAGGAACAAGCAGCATTGAAAGGTGATAAGAATTCCTGCATAATCTCAGTTCCCACCAGCATTTTTCAGCTGGTTGGACAATCAGGGTCAAATAAATCTGTGCCTGGATCTCTGCTGTCTCAAAACATTTCATATAACTGGAGAGAACATAAAATGAGATTCTTCCCACAGAATTCACAAATTAACTTCCGTAGAGCTTTTATGAGAACATATTGAGAAAATAATCACAGTTTGGCAGCCTTCCTCTTCTTTTACAGAGGCTAATTCCTTCACATAGTTGAAAAAACCACATTGTGGATTTAAGTTATGAAATAAGACTGAAACCTTCCTGAAGTTTTACAGGTTTTGTGATCTTTTATGGAAAAAAAGTTTATATAATTCCCTCAGGTTTGAAAAGAAGTAACATCTGCTGGGCTGTGAAGCAATCTCCATCCTCCTTTTTTTATTCCACAGAAATGACATTACACTTCATGTGTAATGTCCAGACATTATTCTAGAAGTTCCCAGAATAGCAGATATGAAGATAGTCTGGTCAGAAGATCTAGAGATACGCAGATGAATCCCAGGAAAAAAAACTGTGTCTGATGAGTTTTTCAGTTTACAGATTTGGTCACTTTGTCTAGCTATTATGAATTTACTGGCTATTTCCAAAGAAAAACAGTACAAAGCAACATCCTTTGAGTGATCTTTATTTAAGGCTTTTGATGCTTCTGTGCTTTCTGGTAGAGTAACTGTTTTGCCTTAATAAAATGGAGTATGATTAATTGAGGAAAAATAAAAAAAAAAAAAAAAAGAAAAGAATGCACAGTTGTTCTTTGAATTTAGTTATGCAAGGCTGAATGTTGCACAATCACTATTATTTGCCTGTTCCAGTCCCAGCTGAAGGCTATTGCTGTGTTCAGGTCTCTCTCATACAAGAAGCTGAATGGACGATTTCTGCATGTTATTTAAATAGGGGCATGAGGCAAGTTGAGATCACATATTCCTTTAACTATTGCCTTCAGGACTTTTCTGAGAGAAAACCCTGAAAAAATGAAGTGTATTTTTAGTGAGGTAGTTTTAGAGAGGTGACATATCAGAGAACATAGAATATCCTGAGATAGAAAGGACCCATGAGGATCATCAAGTCCAACTCCTAGATCACTGCTAATGTTGAAGCATCTGCATTCAGGCTCCTTGCAACTTTTGTTGTCCCTCCCCAATCCCACTTTGCTGTCCTTTTGGGTTCAGGGCTTCCTTATCTCTAGTGGTCTGGAATAGGAGAGGTGTTATGTCCCTAGCAGAAAGGCTAAGGAGCATGTTCAAGCAGGGAATGCTCCTTGGCCTCTGTACCCATCTCTCATAGCACTGGCAGAGATAACTTGTAGTTCAGGTCCCTGCTGGTCCCACTGCACTGAGCCCTGCTGGGTTGGTGGGTGGCTGGCTCTCTGCTGTCGTGGAGCATGGCTGCAGAGCCTGGTGGGCTGCAGGACTGGTCAGGCAGCTGGGTGAATGCAGAACCAGCCATGCTCTGTCAAATCACACTGTAGGGAGGACAGGCTAGACCTCACTTGACTGACTATGCTTAGTAGAGACTGTCTCGTCATGCAGCAGTGCCTCAGGCATGTGCAGCCCAGGGTGTGGTTGAGAGAACAGCTCCTTACACCAAACTGTCTGTTCTGTGCCCCACAGGTTAAAAAAAATATCACTTTCCTTTGCTAAGGAAAAAGCATTACTTCTGACTGTTGTATTTCTATTTCTGGCATTACAGCCACTACTGAAACTGAGGGAAGCAGTCTGCTTTGTCTGTGAACTTGCTCACTCCGAAGCCTTTCTGCATGTGAGTAAAGCCAGGTTCTCCCCCTGTCTCTGGAGGATTTTCTCTCTAATCCAGGAAAAGCTGCAGTTTTTCAACAATAGCTGTTCTCCACCCCATGGCTCTCCTCACATGTCTGCAGCTCAGTGAGAAAACCAAGAGGTGATCTGCTGGAGCTTGGCCAGTTTGATTTTGATCCATTTGCCATTTTGAGCCCACACCACTGAGCAGCTGAGCAAAAGGCAGCTCATCCCACCTTAAGGCGGTATGAGTAATCCTATAGCAACAGCAAACAAATACAGTGAGGAAATTCCCCTTTACTGAGAATCTCTGTTGAAAGCAGAATGGGGAACCACACAAGGGGAGAACACAGCTCACTGAAAAATAACTTCAGCCCATTGACAAATATTTACTAGCATCTCCTCTGTGTGTAGTGGGATTTGCATGGATGCCTCTCTCAAGAGTACAGACCTCAAGTAAGAGGAATTTAATAATTTATTTCAGATGCATTACTGATGTGCCACTAACACTTTATAATAGCTGGTTTGTAGTTATTTGCTTCTTCTGAAGGCACAAAGTGGGTAACAGCTGGATCTCTTTGGCTTGGCCTTGGTTTTCTGTAAGGGTTCAGTCTCTTACCCAAAGGTAGATGGATATCAGCTGAATGGGCACAGTATCTGTCACAGGGTGCTCCAGCCCCTTTCTTCTAACTGTTACTGTACTAACCAGACCCAGTTACTGTTAACTCAGGAGACTGCCAGGCTATGCTTTTTTGTGGTCGATTTTACCCTCCAGAGGTCATAGATTGATCTGTCTGTCTGTCTGTCTCAGCCACATGCATCCCTGATGCCATCTTCCTCAGGAATTGTTCTTTCAGGGATTTTTAAAAGTAACCAAACAGCTGAATCTCTCCTATAGAAAAGAGGGCAAGCTTGAATTTGGTCAAATATTTTCTCCTCCCTCTTGGTAAGAACTGATATGAGCGCTTAAGGATGCTTTACACCTTTTAAATGAAATATTTCCTGTGCTTATAAGAGTGAGCAGCTGGTAGTCTTCTTACTTTCTCACAATTTGCAAAGGTAGCAGGCTTTGTCTCCTGCATCTAGGAAGGGATACTGACCCCACCTTGGAAAGGGCCAAAGCCAGCCCAAATCAAAGAGAAACAAAGACTTTACATACTTGGCAAGTGCTGGCAGGGGGCAAGGGCAGGGCTGGCAGAATGTGGGCACTCCTCTGACAACGTCACCAATGAAGCCATCTGGACATTGCTCGCAGTGCTGTCCTGTTGTGTTTCTCTGGCAGTCCTTCAGTGAAAAGAAAGAGAGTGGTGAAAGCTAAACGGAGGTGCTGCCTAATTCAGAAAGAAATCATTTAGCTGAAAACCCAGCCAAGCAGTATAGGGACTGATGCCAGAACCTGAGCCTTCAAGGTATTGACAGATGCAACCAAACCAGTGAGCACTGCTGCAAATAAAAATGCTATAAATGATTACACTGGCCATCAAGCAAGTGTTGGCAAGGTGTGGTACAGGACAGAACAGACATATGTGCCTGCCAAGTGCTGGAGCAGAAGCAGCACTGCCTGTCGTCAGAGATGTCAGAGGTATTCAGGTGTAGCCGGCAGCCCTGTTTTGAACTGCATGAGCCAGCAGAAAAAAAATCCCTTTTACTGAACACCTAAACAAAATAAAAGATATCTGCTGGTAAATATTATCAACAGATTTCATCCTAGATACAGGTTTCAGCAAGGCTGCTGCTTGAACTTGATGACTGGAATAAAGCATTGGGGGAATCTGCCTGCAAATGGTGGCTAATACCCCAATGGCTCTGATGTTTTTCTCCTGAAATGAGAAGGTTACAGCATGAAGGGATGTGTTATTGTTACACCTTGTTTTCAGCCTTAAAGGAGGTGCAGCTCATGGAGGGAAGAAGCAGGAGTCTTCTGTAAGTGGCCTTTTTATAAAATAAAGAGCAACTCTGCAAAGTGTCACTCACTTTATAAGCAAGTTTCATCTCCACAGTTTAATGTTTGTGAGGAAATATGCTTCCTTTTGCAGAGGCAAATCGGCCACCAGCTGATATTGTTGGGGCTCCACTGGAATAAATCAATCTGTGATACTTCATATAGAATATTTATACTGAAATATTTCATGATGACAGATACAAAATTGTTCTTCTCATATAATATTTTCAACCACAAAAACATGTCAAGGTTTGCTGTAAACAATTCTAAATAGAATTTGTTAGTCCTGTAAACTTAAGTAAAAATTGCTATATCTTTTGCTTTACAAATGGACACACTTAGATGCCACAGGGTATGTGGGCTTTCCCCATGGCACATGGCAAGGCAGTGGGTGACCAGTGCAGGGTGCATGAACAGTGCTCCTGCATGCTTCAGGACTCCTGCAGACTCCTGTTCCCTTTTCCACTTCGCCAAAATACCCAGAAATTGTCATAAAAACCACACAACCCTCCAAATTCTAGCTATCTCACCGAATCACTTGTTTTAGAAGATTAGGAAGGATGCAAAAGTGCTTTTCTTTATTGCAACTGTGTAGTGAGTTTTGTGATGTCCCTGAATCAGAACTCTCCAGTTACACCACTTTCTACTGATACAGTACAGATGCAAATGACTACACAAGGCTTGAGGCAGCAAGGAGTCAGCTCCAAGGCAGGAGTATGTGGAGAACTACTCTGTCAGTGCATATTTGCTGTGGTTTTGAGTCAGCATGTTTTATTCTTTCAAACAGCAGATCATGTAAACTGCCAACTGATGGATATGATTTCCATCTCTAGTAATATGACAGTGTCTATAATAAAGAAGAAGATCTCTCAGTACATGACTGAGCATCATCTATTTCAGGAAATGCTACTTCACTAACCTGCTGTATAATGATGCAAATAAGTAGGTATATGAAGGGCAAACAGAGGAAATAACATATCTAGACTTTAAAAAAAGCCAACTAAGTTGTCAGGGAACTTGAAGAAAGTTTCTTTTGTGAATTAAAAGCTTATAAGCTTCATATAGCTCCCTAGTCTTTATAAAGACTAGGAAGTGAAGGGTAGCATGTAACAGTCACTTTTCAGAGTGGGTAAGAGTCATTATTTGGATCACCTATGCCTTGGTGCTGAGACCAGTTTTGTCTGATATTCACCAGTGTCTTACAAAATTTCTAAGACTGCTCAGCTGGGAGAGGAAGGCTGACAAGAGGGTGTGTTTGGATTATGTAAAATTATAAAGTTGGTAAATAAGCTGAAAGCAGAATGATAGTTCACCCAAATCCTTCAATACAAGACCTGAGGGGCACTTACTTGAATAGGTACTTCTCTACACAGAAAGTAAGAAACTTCTGCAACTTGCTGCCTGGAGGTGACAGTATTTGCAGGGGCAAAGAGGGGTTTTTGATTCTAGAAGACTTTGCTTGTATGCTGCATGTTTTATAGTCATACAGAACCCATTGCCCAGCAATTATTTATGTCTACAAGCCTGTGATTTGGCCAGAGAACTCTACAGCAAGTAGAATATGATAAGGAAAGGGAGAAAGTAAAATTATTTTTTCATTGATCTTTAAATAGATTAGATATTAATAGTTGTAGAGCTAAAGGTGTTTTTTCACAGTAATATTTGCTGTAAAGAAAAGAGTATTTAGCATACAGAAAACCAAAAGATTATTTTAACTAAAAGACTCTAAAATGAAAGAATACAGAAATCTTGACTAGGAGGAAGAAGAGGAGGAGAAGGAGGAAAGAGACTTGGTGAGAGCAGAGAAACTGAGAGCAAATAAGGGCAGAGAGTCAGGCAGAAGCTGGGGAGATGTCCAGATCTCACACTCCTCTCTGGCTAGAGTGCACTAACCGTGATGTGAGCCAGAAGGCACTGGAAAGCTAATGCAGTTTTAAAAATAGTTTGCATTTGTCATTGTTCAATGAAAAAGTGATGTTAATGTATCACAAGAGAGAGGTGAGAGCATGGGCACTGAGCACTCAAAGAGAAAGAGCAATTCCCTATCAGATGCACTGGAGGAGGCCTCAAGTGGGTTGCATTGAGTTGTAGCCTTCATCTCACTCTTCATTTGTGCTCTGGGCAATTCACTTCAACTTTCTTGTCCTCAGCTCTCCAAACAATACGAGGGGATCATTAGAATAAATCTCTGTTATTTGTTTCCAAAGCTTAGATACTATTGTGATGAAGACAGTGGGGCAGAAAATGTGGCTCCTTAAATCTGCAGTGTTTTTCATCTTCTAAACTGAAGGGAAGTGCTAAAAGGCTCTTTTACCCCAAAGACCCTGTTAGCTGAGTGCTTGAGTCATTTTTGTAGTTTTTCTCAGTTTAGTGATTATATAAAAGTGGCTCTTTCTTATTTAACACAGCAGAACTCCTGTGGGCATTTAGAATCATATTTTTACAGTGATTAAAAAAGTGTCCTTATATTTTGTATTCCATTAGCTTGCATTTCCAATGAAACTGCTGGCTGCAATAATCCTGGTACACAGCTCTGAAGACAGTGAGTACACCCACCCTACAGCTCATGGTGAGTCTCAGCACTGGGTGGCACTGGCTTGGTAGTTTGAGAAAAATGTTTTGCTTCTAAATGCATCATTTTAACTGAGAAATAATGATGAAGGGAAACAAAAATGGAATAGTAGCAGCCTGGCTTCTAAAAGCTTCTAAATGAGGCTATAGCATATAATCATTCATCCATCAGTACAACAGCAGTAGCTTGTCACATGACAGAGTGGCTGGAATGTATTTTCCTATGTTAGAAAATGCCCTAGACAGTCCTACTACTCTGCTTTCACTGAGTACAATCAATAGGGTGAGCATTTCTACCTGGCCTTTACTGTAACTATCTATACACACATGAAAAGCACATGAAAAGGTGCTTTAGGGGAGTTACTTGGGGATGATTGTCAGTACTGAGCTCCTGAACTAATTTCCTTGGAAAGTAAAGCTGGAATTACTGTTCTGAGACCATAGAGCACTTCATGTGATGCAGTTGTGCTCAGTAAATACACTAGTGCACAAATAGTAATGAAAACTTTGTTGATTCTCTTCAGGTAATGGTACTAGGACAAGTTTCCCAGAACAAGACAAACATGTTTTTCTGTAAATGAGTAGAGAGGAAAATCTGAGAGGTGGGAATCTACCCTACCTAATTCTAGGAAGCTGAATTTAAGAGAGAAGAGCAGGCTGGTTTTTTGCATATCCTTTAAAGTTGAAGAAAGACAGGACCTGCCAGAGACCTGTGCAGAGCACCTGTGCTAGGAACCTAATCCTGGGTGATATGGAGACTCTCCAGAGGTAACCAAAAATTAGTACTCAGCCTCACCTCTGGAGAAGTTAGTACAGAAACAAAAACCAAACCCTAGAGTCTTCAATATTGTCTTTGAAATCTGGAAGTGTCCTCTAACCCTGATTAGGAATTCTGAATATTACTTTGCAACTGAAAACAGTAATTGTTACAATATAGCAGGAACTGCTAGGTTTTACTTTTTTGTGTGTGTGTGTTTTGGTTTGGTTTTGGTTTTTTAATCCTTTATTTCTTGTTCTTCTGAGAGATAGTCTTACAAAAACTGTTAATGCAGAATGATTGCATGAGGATAAATAAATTATGTAAGTAAAGTTATGCAAGTGGTTTACATTGCTGTGCAGTCTGTCTGTATTCATTTCTGGGCCAGTGGGGGTTGGCCTGAGATATAATATCTGTATGTAGATGTAGACTTCCCTAAATCTGGGAGATGCCCTCATATCTGAAGTTACAGAATTGCATAACATTGCCCATGCCAGCATGTCATAACTTATTGCTATCCAAAAATAATAATAATGATAGAAAAAGAGTACTTCAGCATAAAGACTTGAAAGCAGGAGATGGATAGGTTTTATCCTTTTCATCTTTGAGGTTCATGATTTCAAGCCTTCTCTCTCCAGCCACCGTGGATGAGATGTGGTGTTCATTTTTAGAAATTCTTATGGAAGAAGGAGATAAGGCATAAAAAGGAAAACTAACTATTGTGCAACTTTTATTGAAGTAAAGACAACTGCTGACCTAAAATAATGGAAATAGCAACAAAAATCTATTCCTAACCCTATTCCAGTTTGGGTCAACATACCCCATCTATGTCAAAAGTTTTGGTTTGTAAATGTTATCATGTACTAATGAGGGAAGTGGAAGCCAAAACCACCTGGTGCTCTTCTTTCTCAACCCATCACTTTTCTTAGCTAACTGTGGGAAATGCAGCTAGGCAGGCATGAAAGCAAGGGCAGCCTTTTCTCGCAGTCCTGGCCTGACTTCCTAAGCTGTGTGGAGAATGGAAATGGTCATACGTGGGGTGTCAGTGTTGCAAGTTGTGAACAGTAAATCAGCTAGGAAAACGAACACTAAGTTTAAACATAGCTAGGATGGAGGGAAATATCTATAGCTGAGAAAAAGAGTCTATTAACTTTAATGACTACTGTATACTAAAACAATCTGTAGAAGGGCTGCATTTCAGCACCAGACTCTTGTAGTTCTGGTTAACCTTCCAAATGTATCACCAAGATCATTATAGATAGATGTAGTCTACCTTTATAGAAAGAAACAATGAGCTATAAGCTGCATGGCTCTTCATGAAGCCAGAAGTACCTAATAAACTTGAGAGTTTTGATGGCTCCCTGCTGCTTTTTGCCCGTGCCTGATGGATGGTTGTAGATGCACTGGCGATTCTCCAGACCTGCCTTGGCAATCGTGGAACATATTATCCTCTCTGGCAGAACTGCCAAATCCATTCCAACCTTTCTACTCAGCTGTAAACCCAAATGCTTAAACAGAAATCACTTACACAACAATACATTCTATTGTAAAAAATTCCATAAAAGGCTGGAAAGGATACCAGTGAATTTATCCTCTCCACTGTTATGATCTTTTGGTCTTTCTTCTTCCAAAAAGGTAATATTTATTTATTTATTTGTTTATTTACAAGTAATCTTTGGATGCCTTACATACATAGTGATCAAATAAGCAGGACTGAGATGACAACAAAGCAGATGGAGATTTTTAGGTAGACACCAACAAGGGTGGAGGTAAGATGTTCCCTTTATATTTTCACATCTAATTAGCAGCAAAGCCTGATGGACTTTATGCAGGAGAAATGCACATCACTCTGTCTGCAGACTGCCACTTGTAGCTATTACAATTTCACCCAGTTAACAACATGTATGTGTGTTTGCAAAATCAAAAGCTAGAGGGTCATACAAATGACTTTCTTTTCTTCTCTTGGCTAGAATTGACAGTTACATTAGAAGTCCAAAGTCTAAAATCAGTACAAATAGTTGGTGTTTCTTCTTCTACTAGCCTTACATGCATCACCAGATGATGCCTTTCAAATGAAGCATTATTTGACATCTCTATTGTATTACATCATAAATGGAGCATACACTGTGCTGGTTGCTCTTCTTCTAACACTTGGATGATTTTCTATACTAACGAAATGGACTGAGTGGCTCTTCACTTTTAATCACAAGACCATGTGATTGATTTCTGCACCAGTTCTATGTGGACATCTATGCAGTAAAGGCTCTGTCTGCAATAATTTCTTCTGTCTGGTTACCTAAAGAGATTGTTGATTCATTGACTATGTCATTCAGTAAGCTTTTAAAGACTTGTGGATTTCATTTACACTCTATGAAGAAGCTGACCTAAGTTTTGAAACAGAACCCTAAGACAGATACTTATGTCAGCAGAAATTGAAGATGTGAGTACTTTACCCTAAGGCATTGTTAATAGGGGTTTAATTTTATTTGACTTCAAATTCAGGGCAAGAGGCCTATGAAAATTTCATTAATTTAAATGCTGTGGGAACTAAATTTGCCAAATTGATTTGGGGGATTTGCATAATATGATCTTAGAGCATTGTATGGAGTCTGACCCTTATATTTCATCCCTTTTGAAGTAGAGTACTTTTTCATTTTCATACTACCTTGTTCATTTATTCAGTTTTTATAGCAGAGTTATTACTTAAACTATAAAAAATAATTATCTACCAACTGAACACAATGTTATTACCACTTTGTTATCTTCCATCATTGCTAGCAGAGCTAACTTTAAATATTTTTTTTATGTTTAAATTGTGTGAATAAACATGCAGACATAGAAACTGTTAACTGAGGGGTACATCAGTTCTTCCAAAGATCTTCTGCTAAGGACATTCCATAATATCTGTGACTTACAGTTAGCGTAACATGTGGTGCCAGTGGAGAGTCCATAAGTGACAGTATTGCATCTTAGAAGCAGGGAGATAGCAGATTTATACTGATAGAAATGGATGATGACAACAAAAATTTCCAAAATCCTCAAGAAAGTCCTGTTACTACAGTCCCCATGGGCATCTCTGGTTCTGCTTGATACTATCAAACCTTCAAAATGCCTTTTCATTCTGCTTTTTCCTTGCACCACACTCTTTCCCTCTCCTTTTCATTCTTTTTTTTGCTTAAGCCTTTTTGCTGTTACTCTTTATTCAGAAGTAAATGGCCTGAGCTTAATGGCTTATTAAATCATTCAGATAAGCCATCAAATGGTTCATTTGAACTCAAGTAGTAAACTGGGATTTAGCTCTTAGTTTTGTTCTTTACTACCTAACTGGTTCTGAGAGTTCAGTATCACAGAGAAACAGCAGTCAGGAATGCACATATTGATTATTTCCTGCTGATACAATAACTTTGGTTTTGCTTTCTTGTTGGTGCTTTTGGGGGGGCTTTTTTTGAATGGTGGTGGTGTTTTTTGTTTGTTTGTTTTCTGTTGTTGTTTTGGGTTTTTTTCTAAACCCTTGACATAAGCCTTATTTTTGTAGAAGGTAGGAAACAAGTCTTCTGTTGTGTTTTTAAACTAAGAATATAATTACTTTTCTACCTCATATATTCTGCTGCAGAAATTCTCTGGTCACCAGAATCATCAGAAGCAGAAATTTCTCAAACCTTCTCTCTTGTTCCCAAGTCTGCCACAGAAAGTTTCATCTTGGCATTATTGTCACTCAATACTAAGGGGACAATCATCCCATGAGCAAAAGCCCTGTGCATGTGAAAGAGAACATCTAGGAATGGCTGGTGGTGTAAAACCACTTTAAAAAATTTAATATTAAACCACTAAGGCCATATGTGTTCCACAGAAACAAGTCAATTCTAAACACACTACTGTGGCAAAACCATAATAATCATTCCTGGGCTAAACAGCTGCACTGTCTTTCTCCCACAGAAAGAAAAATGGTAGGAAATATGCCATGGAACATGGCTTTATGTATTTGTATAACAGAAAACTTGAGAGAGGCTGCAACAATGCAGAATATGTCAATATTATCAGGCCATTTTATGAAGAGACAAATTGAGGGCAAAGGTTAATGACTTGTCAAAAGTAACACATGACAGAGCAAGAGACTCTGGTCTCTACTCCTGCTTCACAAGTCTGTAAAGAGTACACTGGTGCCTAGCTCTTGCTATGTGGTTTAGATACATAACACTATTAAACTCCATCCTTTTTTTGGTGTATTACTGCCCTGGTTCATCACTAGTAATTTGGGTTAGTTTTACTGGAATGATTTTTGCTCTGGAGCTACCAGTAATTAATCACTAATACTAACAGCTTTCTGCATGAGCTGACACTGAGATTGAACATATGAGAAATAGTAATATTATCTTGGAGTTCAACATGCTCCTCCCTTGGTGTATTATTTCAACCTCCTTATGTTGCTCCTTCACAGCAGTAGGCTGCCATGCAGCAGAATTACTATGGATAACACATGTATATACACTCACAGGAGTCACTCACCATTGTAAATTGTTTACATGATATACAGCATTGTATTCGTAAAGGGGAGAATGAAATGTATTTGAATTTATACATTTTTTTCTCCAGAGGTATACAAAACTAATTCCATATTTCTGACGGACTAAAAATTTCCCCACTGACTCTTACAAATACTGCACACAGGAAGTGGTTTGAATCTGCAGAGATAATTTGAGTGAGAATGAAATTTGGCCAGGATAATCACATTAAAGTATTGATCTTGGCCCTACTTATGGTTGCTTTTCAGCAAAAAGCTTCTGTGTTACAAACACTGCTTTTGTTGTGCATTGAACTTGAGCATTAGTGTTAATAGACAAGTCAGACCATGGTTTCTTGGCTTTGCCTGGGAAATATTTCCCTCATGTGAAGCCTCATGCAAGAATGAAAGAAGGTGAAAGTGTTTATGTTATCTTTTGGTTTTTTTAAAAAAGGTATTGTTATTCAGTGAGCAACCAGGAGAGAAGACAGGAATTCCTTACCACACAGATTCCAGATCCATCAAGGCATCTATTGGCATTACCATTACAATCGCAAGGAGAGCATTTTCCTGAGCTGGTACGGTAAAATCCTTCTTGGCATCCCTGCAATGAAAAACCAAAAATAAAGTATTTCCTAAGTTTACATATTCAGAGAGTTAAGTTGGACTGAGAGGCAGGACAAGGCAAGAATTGCAACTGTCAGGTCTCCCCAGAGCACACTGTAGAACCCCATCACAGCAGACCACACACTCGCTGCTGAACTCAGTCTGTTCTTTCAGTCCCTGCCCGGTGCTTGCCTTTTTAGCCTTACAGAATTTAAGCTGTCAGCATTCCTGCCTATGTCCTGCCCCTGCCTGCCTGCAGGTGAAAATCTGGTAGATTTTTATTGCATTTTGTACTAGAGGATGAGTTTACTAGAGGTGATGATCCTTATTCAGTAAAGAAGGTGTATTTACAGGAAAGGAATAGCTTCTATTTAAAATAGAAAAGCTTTAGAAAGTTTACTCTACATCAAAACTTTGAGGAGCTTTGGATGAAGAGCCTAGAGGAGGCAGAAAGGTATCTATGAAGATCAGTGCCCTTCTGAATGAAAGCTGGCTGGCTGCTGTGAGAGGCTACCAAAGCAGAACTGCCTGTCTGTCTGTCCGTGAGGCTGGTGGGATGTGCCAGCGAAAACCTGCTGTCATTCCAGGAAGTAATCAGTCCCTGGAAGATACAGCAGTACTTCAATCATTTTTCATGTGATGTAATAAATAAATGGGTGTGTGTGTGTGTGTGTGTGTGTGCATGAAAGGTAAAATTTTCTTGTTATTTCTTAAATGCATGTCTGTGCCTGGTGTATATAATTTAGTACTTTTGATAACTTACTGAACCTTACTAGAAATAAACAGAAGATTATAAATACCTAAATCACCTTCTCTTAAATACTAATTAAAGCAATAATATAAGGAAACACAAACAAAGCTATTGAGATGCCCCTCTAAGACTGGAAAACAAAAAGAAAATGAAAGAGGATAGCTTTCATTTGATATGTTATGTGTAAATTCTTGTTCTCCACTGAGGAACTTCTATCTCATTACAGAAAGCTGGTGAGACATGCATAGGGTGACCTTAGGAGAAACCTCTGTTACTCAGGCAGCACCTGCTTACCCTGTGCAGTCTCCCTATGTAATATACATTATGTTAGATCCATGCAGATTCATGAATTTTTGGGTCCTAAATCTCTTACCCTTGCCTAACTCTTGCAATATTGTTGCAAAGCCGATGTGAAGGTGCTAGCATATAATTTAGACCTCCAAAAACTATTTACCACATCCTGTTTCTACTAGCATTTGCAAATACCATCCCTGAGGTGGCTGTCAGAGCCTGAGATATACCAGGCTCTTCTGGAATATTTTTTGTTGCTGCCTTTACAGTACTTTGTGTATACTGTGGCTCTTGAGGCCACTTACCCTTGGAAAACGTGGGAAAAGTAGGAAGTTCAAGCGAATCAGAAGGGTCTGACCCTTCTTGCATTTTTATGAGTTATGAGGCTTCGTATATTGTACTGCTCTAGTTAGGATTCAATTTCCTTTTTATCTCCCTCTTCCTCATTTTCCTGGATTGCTCTGAAATAAAGGATGATTTCTTTTCTGTGCTGAGCTAACCACCGCTTCTCATGCCCTCTGTAATCTATGATATGAACAGTAGGCCTACAATAGCAAATGCAGCACCGTGCAGTGATACTTCCACCAGCTGCAAATCCGGTTTGTGAGTAGTATTGCTAAATAGCCCTGCTGGTGGCTTGTGACTAATTAACTCTGGCACAGTGCTATGGCCACATTGCTTCTGGGACCTGAACTTGTACGTCTGCGTGGTACTGTAGTTATAGCTGTGAAGCACTGGGTGGCAAGAGC
This sequence comes from Brachypteracias leptosomus, assembly GCA_013401335.1. Lineage (NCBI taxonomy): Eukaryota > Metazoa > Chordata > Aves > Coraciiformes > Brachypteraciidae > Brachypteracias > Brachypteracias leptosomus. Next base: position 5,133 of record VYZX01010001.1, on the reverse strand, counting down.
CAGCAATCCTGAGGTTCATCTGCGTGTTAGATTCCATTCTTAGGGGTGGGTAGATACTTCTATTCAGCCAGATAAGCTGTTTGTTTAGAAAATAATGTATCTTACTAGATGACTAACAAGCTTTAAAAACGAGGTTTACAAGTGAATCATTAATCCAATCTTATCCCAGAGAGCTTTGAGAAGCTGAGATGAACATAAATGGAAAACTCAGTTGCCTTTACCATTCTTACACACAATATTTTATCTGGCTTGCTTTGGGAACACTCTCTTAGATAATAGCTCCTAGGAGGACAAGCCTTCATACCATAGCCACTTTGGGACAGCAGAAATACTATCTATTTGTACTGCTTGTTTCTTTCAGTTGTTTAGTTTCAGCGCAGAGCTGTAGGACTGGCTCCCACCAGACTAAGGATTTCAGCTGAATGATTACGCCACACACTGTGGAAGGGAGACAGTTAGTTTCTAAATCGAAACCAGATTCTTATCCCAGTGTCTGTCTTGGCAATATTTCTCTCCTGTACAGATCTAAGTCATATTATATTCTCTGATGCCCCTCAACTGCTGGGTGGTCCTAGCTGGTCCATAAGTATCTGCTCAAAAGCTTTCTTGGTTTTGCAAGTCTAAGCAGAATAATTTCTTAGTTATGATGGTGAATATCACAGAATAACAGACTCACAGGACATTAGGGGTTGGAAGGGACCTCGAAAGATCATCTAGTCCAACCCCCCTGCTACAGCAGGATCACCTAGATCAGGTCGCACAGGAACGCGTCCAGGTGGGTTTTGAATGTCCCCAGAGAAAGGCACTCCACAACCTCTCTGTGCAGCCTGTTCCAGTGCTTTGTCACCCTCATTGTGATAAAGTTTTTCCTTATGTTTACCCGAAACCTCCTATGTTCCAACTTGTACCCATTGCCCCTTGTCCTATCACTGGATGTCACTGAGAAGAGCCTGGCTCCATCCTTCCGATGCCTGCCCTTTACATATATGGACAGTGGAAATACATGAATGTGTCTAAAAATGTCTATGCAAATCCTTCAGCCATAAATATAATCTCCTCTAAACTTCAGTGAAGGGTATGCCTGCATTGCAGCAATGAGTGAGCTTTCATCTGGTCCACTTATCCAGAAGTAACAAGTTAGGTGCAGTTCAGTGTAACATCACTAGTTCCAGCTGTATGGGCAGGGTTGTACAATCTTTGCTGAAGTCCACTGGGATCCAATTTCCCCCTTGTTCTGATCAGACACACATCTCAGTTCCTCAAGACATTTTCCTCAGTTTTGGGTGCTTCTGGTATTCTATCTGTCAGAGCCCCTCATGGAAATGAGATGTAGAGTCCTAAGTCACTTGGGTATGTTTTGGCAACATTTTTCCCCACATTATTCAATTCATCACAAAAATTTTGAAGGTGCTGATGCTCATTATTTTAATACAGTATTTTAAACCATGGGTTGCATCAATTTAAACCAGAAATGAGGTATTGACAATCAGTACTATAAGAGAAGAGAGAATGATGGGAAAATGGGATCCAGATTGTTTCCTTTGGGTTTGGAAGTTTTCTCAGGAATTCTCAATTATTCTGATAAATTTTTGTTGCCCCCTTGCCCTACTAGTGATAATGGAGTGATTGGTTAGCTGTTCCAGGGAGTGAGCCAACATCATATTTATAAAAAGAAGTGTCAGAGTGTTGAGCTAATTGAGGGATTCAAATGGCCAAATGTTCTGGGAGCACAAAATAATTGCACACAAAGCACAATCAGGTCTGGAAAAAAATGGAAATACCTTTCCTGAAAAATCATTATGTACGCAATTGAGTGAGGAACATTTCCATCCACTGTCTGTTTCTGAATGGTGAAGACAATTAGTAGGCCAAAATGCTAGGTCTGCATTAATGATTATTTCTTCACAATTATTAGATTCTTTTTTGCCCAGGAGACAATGTTTGTTCCAGTTCAAGTCCAATCTAATGTGGATTTTTGCACCCATGGTGCATTTATTCTACCCCTCCCTTGCATCTGGACATAATTATTACATTTCTTAAAAACAAGAACCATCTGCAGTGCTAAAGTGCTATGGAGCCTGTAGTCAAATTTCCTCGGAACCTTCTGCTGGTATGGGCACAAGATGGGACAGAAGACGGAAGACAATCCACATACACAGGGTATGAGTTTGCTCCCATATTATATTCAAGCAGTTCTACTCATTTCATCATTGTAGCTGCTCCTGATCTGTGCCTACATAACAGGGCAGAATCAGATTCCTGTTCCTTCCCTGCTGCCAGCTAATAGTAGTGGTGCAACCGTGCTGGGGTAGGTATGTTTGCTGTGTCCCTGCCTCTTCTGGCTTGCTTTTCCCAAAAGACGAATGCTGTGCAGGTAATATGCACAGAGTGTTCTCTGTGGTTACATCTGCACCAGCCAACTGGAGAAGGGCAAGTCATGGTTTCCAGACACTGGCTTATGATCATCCATACTTACAGTTAATTTTCTGCCTTGATTTTGCTCTTTGACAGATTATGGTTTTCCTGACAATGTCCAGGCATAGCTCAGCGCATGGCATCTTTTAGGATGTGTTCCCACAAGGCAGTCTGGATGGGACTGCTCTTTTCTGGGCCAACGTGGAGAGATCTACAACACGTGGACGAGGGCTGTGTTATGCTACTTGACTAGGACGTCCCCACACTTTATTCAGTAATTCAAATGTAACCATTGACTCTCTCATCTAGTGGTAAGAAAACACGGCATGTTTCTTTAGTTAGTACTGGAACTTGTGACTTTCCTGTGAATGTATAAACACACAAAGGGTCCCTTTCTTCCACAATAAAAGGCTCCCTTGGATCCACACCAGTGTTTGTTATTTCCAGAGTTTTCTCTTTGAGTGCTGGGGTACATGGGGGGATGTGGATTCAAGGTTAAACTGTCTGTATTAAGACATTCCAGCCTTTGTTATATTCGTTATACTCATGCCTACCAGTCTTGGATCAGGAATCTCATTACATTTGATCCAAAACAGATTCAGAAGAAAAAGATGGTGCTTGCCTCCAGGACCATTGTAAAAGAGGAGACAGCTGGTGCGCTTGGGGAGCTGAGTCTAAAGAACAGCACATCAACTGCCAAGTCACTGCTGAGTTTAATGTCAGCTGAGACTTGGTTGAAGCTGGCCAGCAGTGTTATGCTCTTTGCCGCTAGAGATAGAGTGAAAAGATATGTTTCCTTCCAGGTCTGAAAAGGATCCTCAGTGGGCTGCATGGATGTTCAGACATGAGGGCTAAGATCAAACATTATGGTATTACTTAGTAGATTCTCACTTCAAAGATTATATTCTTTCCTTCTTGACAGTTTCCCATCAAGGTTTAATGTTTTTCTGGAAGGAACGGTTTAGCCAAACAGTTTAGAACTCAACATAGTACTATAGCCCTGAAACTCTCCATCTTTTGCTGTACAGGGGTGAATGAATACTCTAAACATCCTCCACCCACTTTAAAATCCATGGATCTAAAAGAGAGACCAGTCTGCTGGAAATGCATGGCATTGCCATGGAAACAACAGCCCTCTGCCCCTTGGGGATGTTTTCAAACCCAACTCAGACATACTTGCTTTTGTTTATTTTTTTTTTATGAGCAGTATTTGGAATTGGCAGCCACAGTTCTGAGGTCTTTTTGAAGATTGTTTGCTTAGGTCAACTAGAGATAAATGGCTTATGACCTTTCCTAAAAAAAAAGAAGTTTTCCTGCTTGAATATCTTCCAGTACTTTCATTTATGTAATTATTTAGTAGAAATAAGAACATTGGAGAAAGAAGTCTGAGAAATCAGTCTTCTACTGTACATTTGATACTATTCCAATTTCTCTGGTGTCCTCAGAATACATAGAATTCTTTTCCAAAAAGATTCTTGGTCTTTCTCACCTACAATAGGGTCTTCACATCCAGAAATACTCAATCCCTGGCCAAGCGCTCACAAATTTTCAGCATTTGGCAGATCCCACCTGACATGTCTATGTCAGCCATGAAGACGATCCTAGGCTGAACCCCAGAGGACCTCCATGCCCCATATGCAGTGCTGTGCTAACACATCTGTGGCTGTGCTAGTGTGGGGACATCCTGGCCAGCTGCCTCCACAGCTGGGTGGCTGGACTGCATGTGTAGGAAGCCCAAACCACAGCAGGCTGGGAGTCATCAATGTGGAGATATCTGCATGGGAAGAAGCCAACTAGACACCCTTTGTATGGTTTAATTTCTTGTAGTAAAATGCATCTTAAGTAGGTCAGCCATGCCTGTTGTTCTCTACTAACAGCAAGAGGGGACTTGTAGGGCTAGCTCATGTGGAGGTGCCTGTACTGCATACAGAGACTGGGGACATGAAACCTATTACACATCAGATGTACTGTGCTGTGTTGAAGTGTCTGGGTTATCACTGTTATGTCACAGATCTTGATAGCTCCAGATCTGCCATAGATCCAGTAAACTGCTGGACACCCTGTTCCTTTGGAGAAATGCAAAGGCTCCTGACAGTCTGTTTCGACAGTCTGTTTCATCAGTCAGTATCTTCAGGTAGAGAAACTGGATGCATCTAAAGGAAACCTTGATGATTGACAAGCCCAAGTGACTCTTTCTACATTTGAGTTAGGTTGATTCTGGCCATTTCAGAGGGTGATCATGGGATATTTCCCTTTGTATGGATAGTGTCTCCCCAGACGTTTAGAGATAGCTCTCCAAGGGAGAGTATCTGGGAGCACCTCCAAGGGAGAGCACTCTGCATGGGTGTCACCTTCTCTACTTAATACTTGTGCATTCAAAAATCTGCGAACAGAATCTTTACAGCCCATCTCTGAGATATGTGTTTTTCCTTTGGGAGGCAGAAAGCATACATATATGCTAGCATCTTTAGTAAAGCTATAATTCTTGGGAAGAATTTTAAAATACCATGGGACATTTACTATCTGGAAATTAATTTTATTGCCACTAGTAGCTCAGTCCTGCTTCAACTTGATGGCTTTGGACATCATAGAACATATTTAGGAAAGAAATCTGTAAGAAATCATTATTAAGACTTTGTATTCTCATCCCAAATACCTGATACTCACTGCAGTGACTTTAGTTCTAATACATGCCCGTTAGTGTTGTGGTTTAAGGTT
>VYZX01010000.1:3796-40349 GCA_013401335.1 Brachypteracias leptosomus | reverse complement strand
AATCACACTTAGAGCTTTGCAGATCCAAAACAAGAGCTGAAATTTGATCTATGAAAAACACACATATATTGCGAGGGCTTTGATCATGCCTCTGCTTAGGCAAACTCTTTACAGAAGCTTTAACTGTNTTATATATATATATGCGCTACCATTGCAAAAATAGCATCACTGCATGGCAGGTCTCCTGTTCTGTTCAGGTTGAAGAGCAGCCTTTACATTCAGCCTAGTAACTGATTTTAAAGTCAACTCTTCATTTAAATACCTCTGTCTGCCTTGAATTTCCAATTTCTGAAATGTACACAGGTATTTTGAGCTTCTTATTCTCCAAATATGCCCTTACCTACTGCCAATTTCCATTCAGTTACACAAGTAGCCACATACATTTAGCAACTTACCATATTGAATAGACAAATACTCATATTTGTCTTTCTGTTAAACATCAGCTTAACACAGAACTGTAAACCTTCTAAGAGGTAGCATTTTAGCATCGAGATGCCCATCATTGCTGTGATTCCTCACTCAGGTGAGAGCAGGTTCAGTAACACTGAAAGATGCTTAATGCCAAGTTGTGCACTTCATGGTCAGAGTGCTACCGGTACCTCAGGAACCAGTTTTTACCTTAACTCTGATCTTTTCCTATTAGCCATTTCATAAATGTTACCCACTACTAGTGAATTTCTTTGTTGTTGTCTTTCAATAGGAGTTTCTTTGAACACCCTCTCTCAGAAATGTGTACTCACTCTTTGATTTTTCAATTAAGTCATATAATCTTTTCTCTGGGGCAGGTAGAAATTTCACCTGGAAATTAGCAGGAGCTTCATTCAAAAATTCAGTGAGACTCTATGGAACTGGCTTCTCAACTTTTATTAGTTTTCCATAAAGCCTGTAGGACAGCTTAAATGGATAAATAAGAATATTTCTGATGTATTTTTTACTTCTAAACTTGGAGTAGAAGTAAAAAGTTGGAATATTCATTGCCAGAACATGCTACATGTCATTACAGGAAAAGATTTTTTTTTTTAATATAGAAGCACACACACATACAGTCAGATGACTATATACGTAGTGATGTAACACTTCTCTATATGGTCCAAAACACACAAGAAAACTCCTGTCCAACTTGTCACTGAACAGAGGGCAGGGCAGGTTAGGCTATTACCTGTACAGTCACATGCTGCTCTTACAGGCTGAAGTAGAGCCCTTCCAGTACTACTTATAAACCATCTTCGATTTTCAAAACACTAAATCACAGCTTGAACCATATAAGCTGTAACTATTTAAGCCCCCATGAGAGAAGTCAGTGAAGACTCATCACCAATTTACAAATAGGTAGGCAGAGAGGTTCAGGCAGCTACCCCAGGATAAATGCATCATTATTGAAAGAAGACTTAGAAGATCACTCCTGGTTAACTAAACCAAGGAAGTGCAGTGATTAGAGCTCCATTCTGCCAAGAACCAGCTCAGAAAATACTATAGGACATCAGGCTGGATCTGCCCTAACTTAAACCCATGTAACTTTAATGAGATTGTAGAAGTGTAAGTTGAGGTAAAACTGTATCAGAGAGTTGCATCTAGATGAGTTACATAAACCCAAGGAATTACAAATGACAAAAAGGAAGCAGAATTCTGAACTTTTTACATGTGAGAAATATATAATATATGCTAGAGAACATTAAGGTTTGAAGCACCTGAAATATAGTAAATGCTAATTGAAGGTTGATTTTATTGTCTCTGCGGACAGTTTTTTCTTTTACAAATCAGGTTTGCATCAATCACTTAAGTTCCAAATTTATGATGAATCCCGTTTCAATCAGTGTAGAGGATGAGAAATATTTTTTACTAAAAGATAATGTTTTTATTTTTCCCCTTATTGTTAAATTTGCATTTCTCCTAGACTTCTCTTCTGAAATAGCATATTTGGATTATCTCCAACATGAAATATTTCAGGCCAGAGAGCAAATGCAAACCCAGGAAAATATAAGACAAATGTGCACAAAATTCGTTAATAGGTGGTTCTATTATTTCTTATCTGTGATTCATGGTAAACACTTAGGGGGATGCCAAATAAAAGCTGTCAACAGAGAAATCTAGGTTACAGATAATTAAATGAGTGGTATGTATTGCAGAGGCAAAGACTTTTTACCTGTCCTTCCTCACATACAAAAATTACTTTGAGAAAATTAGGTAAGTCTCACAAGAAAATTAGCAATAAAACTGGTGGGTATGAAATAGTTTCACAGTGTGACAAGAACTCTGAAAAGGTCAATTTCCTACTATTTGACTTTATATCGTTATGTGATTTTTCTTTTTTAAGAAAAAATCTAAAGCATTTCAGAAAAACTCTCAGATATTTTTCTACAGCTATTTTTTTTCCTAAAGCCTAATTTTTCCTACTACTGATCAATAGGAGTAGGAAAAGAAGAGATTCATCTACTGATGCTTATTTTTTTCCTAATACAAATGTGACCCTTAACTTTTCAAGGGTTTAGTTACTTTTGTCTTCTCCTACATTCCTTGAGGACACCAAGTTGTGGTTTTATCAAATATGGAATTCCAGAAAACTAATTTTCTTGGAACTGATACAGTACTAAAAACAAATCATTGCAGCAGTTACAAAAGAATTAGATAAGAAAAAAAAATTTAACCATTAGAAAATGTTTGTGGATAAGCACATTTCAGTAGAGGATAAAATCTCAAAGAAATTAAGAGCATTACTTAAGCTTTCCTGTTACATAGACAATGAAACTGCATTGATAGAAGGGACAGGCTGCAATTATGAATAGCATCTACTATAGTCTCAGCCAGAATCAACGCCTGCTTCTGTACATTCCACTAATATAAATTTCAAAGTTAAGGACTTGTCTATTTTCAGAGTCCTAGAAAATCCAGTGGGATCCTACTTATCTGCAAGTATGCTGTGGTCCTTCGCACTACACCAAAAGGAGCCTGGGTAAATTAGGTCTCAGTAAGGCTTCATTCTAACACAACTTCACATACTTTCTCAATAGAAAAGATTTGTTGTTTTTTTTCCTCAGAGTTTCCAGAACAGAACAACAAGTTATACATGCTTAGGGGCATAATTACAAATTTATTTCATGAAAATCAATCTCATTTTTAAAGGAAAACAGCTTATAAGCTCAGAAATGCAATTTGGGGACCCAAATTTACTTGTGGGTATAAATTACTCACGTTACAGTACTCCATTTTGTATGCCTACCTGCCTGACAGTACTGAAAATACTGGGTATTATGTGCCTAAATGTGTTTAGAGTGGGTGTAAAGGAGGACACTAAAAACCAGCAGTCCAAAACAACAAAAAAATGACAGAAATCTTTATCAACTACTTTACAGAATGAGTACTGAGTAATTATTAACTTCCAAAGTATATAATACACCTACTGAAGATTTTCATTTCATTGTTGTCACCAACAATAGGTCATGCTAAATGCAGCTTTAGACTTTTCTCCTTTAACGCACTGCAGGTTCAAAATTGAGTGTGAACACAAGAGCATATTAAACGTCTAAATTAGTATGCATATTTACTGGCTATTTTATTTCAGCTGGGGTCATTAACAACCAGTTACACAAAGAGTAGTTTTAAGCCTTTTTTTCTTCCCTAGCACTGCATTACACATAGGAATGTTGAATTTATTCTGCTGCATTTAAAGCTCTCTAACACAAGGAAGTTCATTTCCTTTTCAGGAAAAGAAACTGAGACATCCATCTTTGAAGTGGTGAAACCTGCTCTGATGCAGTTAACATAGGCAGACAAGATTTTCTGTGGGTACCAGTTTGGATACAAGAAATCCAGAAGCTGTAAATTAAAACTAGCAAGCTAGGGTCGAAAACAAGTTATAGAAAGATTTCTCAGAAGATGCAACCAAATAAGATAATGATTAGGAACAACAACAAAAAGGCTGAAATGTCCTTTCACATTCTCCTACTCAAAGGAAAGTGTTCTGGTTTCCTCCTTGACCCCAAATCCACCTTGTCCCACCAACAATCTTCACCAGTAACTCCACACTGGAGGCCTTGGAAAAGATACCCTTCTCTTGGAAAATGCCATTAAAAAAATGCCATTACCATCCCATATCTGCAGCTCATACCAAAGAACAGCAAGGGAGACATAAACACGCCAGGGGAACAGACTACACATATTCCAGTGTAAAAATGGGAAAAGATGGGACTCAGATGATACCTATCTGTAACTTCTTCCACTGCTTATACTGCTCAATAGCTTCTCCCTCCTCTCTCCCCTACTATTCAGCCCTCCCATCCTTCCTCCTTTCTAGCAACCCAAACTGCTTTTCCCCTGCTATTTTCCTCTTAATCCTCCTTCAATCCTTCCAAATGTCTTCACAGGTAAACATAGTGCTTTTTATTTCTTGTTAAAACAGCGTCTTCTGAGATCTACCATGTGCTTAGATGATGTTTCCCCATACTGAAAACCTGGGCCTCAGGCAGATGCTTGTTATCCCTTTTCCCTTTCAGGATTCCTGTCAGTATTTGGATGCAGTTTGATGCTGGCTGGTGAGGAGATACAGAAGGATGAGGCTCAACAGCTGTTACGCATCCCTTCAAGTCACCCGCACCATGTGAAAACCAGCAGGCTACAAAGCTCCTTGGCTACCCTGTCTGCCCATATGTTTTTAGGCTAGGCTCACACCTACTGAGACTACTTATCCTTTTTCGGAAAGCTGTTTTCAGTGCAGATTCCCCCTGAAGGTAGTAGGTAGCAGGTGGGAATTGGGTAAGCCTCCGTACATGAGACCATCTGGGGCAGGCTCATAATTTTGGCCATGCTAAATCAGCTGCTGTTTCCAGTCTACTGCTGAGTCCCAGCCGTGCAGGTCTCAGGACAAGTTCTGCCCCACTCTCAAGATGTGGCTACATGGGCATACTTACTGTCATCCACGGGAAAATAAATAGATCTGGGAGAAGGGATTCTGTTACTTTGCTTATCAAGAATTTCCTGCTCATGGAATCAAAATACTGGAACACAAACCTATCCAGCTCTCTCGTGGGAGCTCCAAATTTCAGCACAATTGGAGTACATGATGACTTTTTAAAATATTGAAATAACAACATCTGAGCTCTTTCACTTCTATTATAATGCAAGTTATAGCAGGTATACCTTGACTAGAGTTTTACCCTGATTTCATGTGAAGAAGGAAAACCATAGTACATAGGCTGAAAGGCAGCCATAAGGTCTGGTTTAAATACAATATCATCTAATTTTTTACCTCTGGGGGGCAGTGCATGTAAACACACTTTCTAACCAGTTGGGGTGGGGGGGAAGACTGATTTAAAAAAAGATTATATAAAATGTTCATCTTCCCATCAGAAAATATGAGTGTTGTTAAGTGCTGTAGTGCTATATTCATGATAATGAGATTCATGCAATCTCTTTTCACTGTTACAGCTTTCCATTTTCATGTGCTACTATACCCCACTCAGCCCTATCAATGGCAGAGGCTCTATCAGTTTATGTACAAGTAGCAGCCTCATTTAGGTGAATAAAAGTTGTTTATGTCATTTTCCTTTTCCAAAGGGATATAGGATAAATAATTAACCCAGTGACCCCTCCCCTGCTTGTTGAAGATTTATGCAATCACTCAGAGCTTGCATCTGGTGGTTCCATAGCCACAAAAGCTATGGCAAAGGAGAGGAGTTATACTGAATGCACACAGTAAGAGAGCACCTGAATTTCCTTCCGATTCTTAGAACCAATTTTTTTTTCAGGTTGCAAAAACTTCCAGTGTTTATAGTGCTTCATGAAAACAAATATTTAATTTTTTTTTCCTATGGAGGAGGTCATGCAAAACTGGTTGTATGAAACCACCTGCATCACCTGCCCATCTAACCCAGCAGCAGTACAGCCATTTTATCACAGACCTATCCCTGACCAGTTAAAGGTTGCAGTTATCAGATCAAATTTAGGACTGGGCTGACACACATATCCTATTGGCAGGTTACTATAGCCTATTGATGAGGACCTGCCTGAATGTAGGCTTATGCATCATAGTTTTGCACCATTTGGGCACATCCTCAGACTATCAGATGATGGAGTTACACGTTATCAAAGTATTACAGAAATTTTGAAACAGCTTGTGGTAGTGCTTCGGATTGTTAAGCTGAATCCTTTAGGATTTATAGTGAAGTTTAATTTCAGAATACTTCTTGGAGTTGACATAAACCGTATTACTGTGTTTCCAAGCAAAATATTCTGGCAAAACAATGTCTACAACTTACTGAAAAATTCAGTATGCTCTGGTATTTCCAGATAAATTATGTAGAAATTATTTTTCCTTGAGAACACATTAATGTTCTGAAACTGTCAGCTTACTACTGATTGCAATCATTAATGGCTCCTTGGATAGATGAAAACATAGCCTAGAAGGCTACCCTAGAAGGAAAAGAATTTTGTGACCTCCACAGTTACTTGATTTTGTTTAGCTTCCATGCTCTTTTGAACAAGAGAAATCTGGGGTTTTCCCTCCTTTTTTTCTATATATTCATAGCCAGATTCTTGGTCTGTCTGTGCCGGTGCCACTGTCATTGATGTAATGCAACACTATGCGTTTTAGCATTAAAACTCCATATAGCTGGACACCCTACTTGCTTAAATAACCTTATTTCTTAGAGGAAGGAAGTGATCTGAATTTTCAAAACTATTCCAAGCCAAAGAAACTGCTGTGTTGGTTGGCAACACTACCAGGTTGGACTGAATTATTTTTCATTTCCATAAATTAGAGGACTGGAGGTACTCAGTGTACTCATCTAACTCATCTTCTTGCATAACACAGGTCATACGACTTTTCTGATTTGGTTCCATTTGAATCACACTACCTCATTTAGAAATAGCATCTGAACCTGATTTTAAAATTACCAGTGATGACCAATCAACCAAAACACTCAGTTAGCTTTCCAGTTAAATGACCTCATTTTAATTTTATTCTGCTTTTAGGAACATCTAATATCTGATTTCAATATACCTATCATCTGCTTCCAGCCTCCAATCTTGTATTTCTGTCTCCTAGATTGAAGAACACATTATCATTGTTTTCCCTCCCATGTAATAGGTACAGACATACTCTGATCAAATTACCACTTCATTCCCTATTTATAAATAAAACACATTAAATTATGGATTTTATCTCTGTTAAAAAAAAAAGTAGTGTTCCAATCCTTTTATTAGGTTTTGTAATTTTTCATTGATCTCTTACCAGTTTATTAACAAACCTCAAAACCCATTCATGACAGAGCTGAACAGTCTTTTCCAAAGATCATGGGATAATTCAGGTGGGAAGTGACCCCAGGAGGTCTGTACTCCAAACTGTCTGCTGACATTAGGATCAGCTTGGAGGCCAGTTTGTGCTGCTAAGGGCTTTATCTGGTCAGTCTTGAAAAACCCCAAGGATGGAGACTGCACAGCTGCTCTGGGCAGCCTGCTGCGCTGCTGGGCTGTCCTCACAGGGAAAAGGTTTCTTATATCAGGTGTGAACCCTGGTTACAAAGCAGAAGGTAGCTGCCACTAAAGACACACCTGCTTCTGCCCATTGTACCCCCCACCCCGGTCCCTTCTGCCTGTATCAACCTGCTACATATTCCACAAATATATTAAAAAAGATTATAGAATCATAGAAAGGTTTGGGTTGGAAGGGACCTTTAAAGGTCATCTGGCCCAACCCACCCTGCAGTGAGCAGGGACATCATCAGCTAGATCAGGTTGCTCAGAGCCCCGTCCAACCTGACCTGGAATGTTTCCAGGGTTGGGGCATCCACCACCTCTCTGGGCAACCTGTGCTAGTGTTTCACCACCCTCATTGTGAAAAAAAAAAATTAAGGATGAGACACAATGGTTTGCACTGTTCCAGTAATTAAATAATAATAAGAAATAAGTTGCTGCAGGAAGTTAAGATTTTAAGCAGTAAAATCACTGCTTCTGCTCACAGGTATTTAAAAGGAGTGAATGCAAATGAATCTGTCATTTATAATAGAGCAAAAATGAAAGCATTTGAAGGAAAACTAGTTTTAAAAATTTTAATGCTGATTTATATTTCATTTATATAATGCTTATTTACAATTATAATTATCCATGTCCTTCTAAGAGTGACAATGTAAAGGAAATGGGTTATATATATTCTTACATGAAAGCTAGAAACTTGGTATTTAAACAGAAATTCCTCTGTGATTGGGATGTGACTTTTTAAAAAGGTAGCATTAATTTATCAACATACTTATATCTCCATACTCAGACAGAATCACTGTAAAACAGTATTTTTAGGGAAACAGCAACTTTTTGCCTACATTGTTTTTAATTTTGAAAAACGAATTGCCAGATGCTTTTTATCTTTCACTATATTGCCATTTAGTGATGTTGTTGCTGTTACATAAGCACCGGACTTAACAAATTTCCTTCTTCCATTTTCTTTCCTACTTTTCTTCTTCCCACAGAGTTTGGCAGTGTCTTTTTCAGTCTACTTTTTTTTTTTCTTCTTCCCTTTAACTCCCCTTTCTGGAGAGAGGAGGTGGGGTGAAGATGTCTTTTTATTTTCAAGAAAAGATTCTTTATAAATACCGCTGTGACAAATCCATTACAGAGCACAGAAGTGATCAGCATGGTGCCAAACTCTGGCTGAGAACTGAAGGTCCAAACTAGCGCTGTTCCAAAAGATCAATGGGGGACACTTCTAAACAGCAAGAGTTTTAACTGGCTCTATACACCACTAAAAGAAAATAAAAGATCAAATGGTAGGTTCTAAGACAGAAATGAACGTGTGTTTGTTTCTGCCCTTCTGGCCCAACTCTTTAAATACAGCTTAGGGAAAAAAATACATTAAGGGACAAGAAAGAACAGACAAGCAGCTGAGATCTGCGTTCTTCCGATAAGCTCTACTCTGATTCACAGCAAACTTTAAACAGCATAGGTAATTAACCTTGTGGAAAAAAGTGCCAGGGGACAGGGGAGATACTCTCCCACTTGAATTGTTTCAAGCAAGACTGGATCTCTCTATTGAATTTATTTATTTATTTATAAGTTGTCAGTCCAGGATTAAGTTACGAGATGAATGGGGGAACTGGAGGCTAATATTGTCTTAGGGAGAAAGAGAAGCCTCCTCATGACGTTAAAAATATAAATGCTCTGGGTAGGATATGTATATATATTCTTCATATATATATATATGTGTATATATATTCTTCAATACAATTCATTACAAAAATATATTTATTCTGAAGAAAAGAAACCATTTGGATTTAGGTACTGACCAGATCCTGCTGCTGAAAGGCTCTCAGATATCAATCATACTTTCCTCAGATTGTTGGCATACAATACTACATTGACTGGATTGTACTAGGCAGATTTCTTATTTCCTATTGGCAATATGTTTCTCAGATATCTCCTGCTGATTTTAAAATGAGATATCTATTTTAATCTCCAATATATGTTACTGGAAGAAAACTATGATGTCTTAAATATCTGAAAATTTTAACATCTGCTGTTTACTTGCATGCATCTTCTGTTAAGGAAGAAAAAAGTGTCATTTCAGAAGCCAATCAGGCTCTTAGGCTTTCACAGTCTTTTCAGTATACAGAAATTGTGAGTTTTTAGGTAAAGTACAGCCACAACTCTACTTATTGAATAGGTTTCAGGGTATTATTGGTGGTGTTTGTTGGCCAGCTCAGGTGAGTCAGATTTTATTTCACTTAAGAAATACTGGCAGAAGAGATTACATGTTGTTTCATCATCGGTTTTAGGGAAATAATACATTCTGTGATTAGGAAGCTTTCACAAAGAAACTTCAGAAAGATATTTCAGTATTTGATACTTCATATTTAAATACCTATAACTGTGCCAGAGAAAAAAATCTAAAGCAATAATATTTTGGTTTGAGATCTGCCTTTCCCTGCTGTTAGGAAAATACATTTCTAACTCCTTTCCCTTTGCACACATTTGAAACTAAACAAAAGCACATAAAAGACTGAAAATTCTCTGGTATATTTTAATCACCCCAAGGGACAAATTTTGAGTGTGAACATTTATGAATATGAAATATTTGAGTCACAAAACAAGTGGCACAGCAAGAAGAGAATCTGGAACATCAGAAGACTGTTGATGAAAGAAGGTTCATAATTAAAAATAGTGAGTGTGTATCCTAATCCATACTGTAAAAACCCTCAAGCTTTTACATAAATAATTGTATCCTTACCTTTTATTATTATTCCTCTTTGTCCTTCTAGTCAGCCCTGGAAATGTCACAATACACATTACAATAGCTGGCATAAATAAAATTTGTTTCTCTCGTCCATTTCCTCAATGTAGGAACTTTTCTGGGAAGACTTTAGAACCCAGAACCACTCTCTACTTGTGAGTCTTTTCAACACAAGTATGCACATGTTCAAAGAAGCTAAGACTAACCCCTGAGTACAGCTGGAACATTTCTCTTAAATAGAGTGAGTCATACTTGGATGTTTCTGGAAAAGAGCTTGGTTTCTAAGCAGTCTCAAAACGTCTCTCATATTGCCCAACAGAAAGCTTAATTTGGATTGCGAGAAACAACACAGAACACGTTTCCTTCTTAAGCTCTCCCAGTGAAAAAGCTTTTCTCCTCTTTGGTGTCACATACCATCACCAGCTTCAACTAGAATCTTATAGACACATCAATCAAAAAGCTGTCACTTCTAAAAATATTTGTACGTAGTGGCAACACAATTTTCATGCCTGACAACATAATGAAACACTTGTGTGGAAGCTGCTAGAAATGTTATTTGTTTGACTCAAGTGACCAGCAGCAGAAGTTCAAGCTCTAAGGAGCTTGTCAGAAATCTCCACTATCTTCTGCAGCTACCTCTGGTCTAGAAGAGGATGAGGTAAACAGTATTTCTTCTGTAAACAAGGACTTTCCAGGCACAGTTTACTAGAGGCTCGACATCACTTGATTAGCATGCTTACTGAAATAGTGCCCATCAAAAATAAATCCAATTAAAGTGTGGCCCCTGGTGCAGAAATGCTTAGAAAGAGTTCCTGCTGCAAAGAGCTCATCGTGTGCCTGAAGTGAAAAGCGAGGCCTTGAATGCAGATGGACTGTTCCTTCCCAGGACCAGTTATACCAGACCAACTTACAGACCCTTCTGGTAACCTCTCTGACAGAGAAACTGTGCTGCTGCATGATAGGCTTCACTTGGAGCTGGCAGCAGCAATCAGCCAGCACAGCAGTTTGCAAAATTTTTCCCAGTTGCAGTGTCTGACATGTATGCGACCTCACTATCATCATTGGTGCAGCACTGGACTAAAATTTCCCAACAGATCTAAGTGATCCTAACAGATTGCCTTCAGGGAAGGGTTCATTCTTGATCCAGCACAACCCAAGATCCCACCTTCAGTGGCCATGGGAGGGGGAAGGAGGAAACTGAAGCAGGCTTCCTCATCCTGTTTCAGTAGGGTGAACAAAATGGTTCCCAAGCAGGTGTGGTGTGTTCCTCAAGAGCTGGCAGGTCTATTTTGAAGGGAATGATCCCAAATGCAAAATGTTACAGTACACAAAGGAGGCAAATCAACCTGTTTTGAAGAGGTAAAAAAATACAACCAGAAAAATCTTAAAAGGACCTTCTAGGTATCAACGACGATAATAATAAAGACCTACCTCAGATCAAGTTATTTTGATCACCAGAAGTCATTAATATGAAGACAAACGTAAAGAGGTTTGCTAAAGCTGCATCAGGCAGGAGTGGTAACGGGAAGTAAAATGTACATCTGCTGTACAGCAAGTGCAATAGAGATCTAAAAGATAAAAGGAGGGGGAAAAAATGAAACAGAGTGATTTATTACCTAGTCAACTAAATTTAAATTTGCATTAATGTTAAATGCTTTTATGACTGTTCATGGGCACTGAAAACTGTAATGAATGTCCCCAGACACAAAGAGCTAGAGTTAATTCATATATAAACTATTCAGTTATTCTTACTGGAACTGACAAAAATTGGTGAGCTAAAGAAAAAGCACTTTGTGAGGTCAGTCAGAAATAACACAGATGAATCAGCAGCATGGGAGCTGTCTCAAGTAAGAAAGAACAGAAAGAATCTAAAGAACAAGAAGGAAATAAGTGACCTGTCAAAAGTACTGTATTTAGAGAGAAATTTAGGAGTGACTGTACTTCAAACCCTTTTTCTTGATCTTGACAGACAACAGAGGAATACACTATGCAAAATAAATTTCCTAAATAGCAGAATATAGTACAATTGGTACTATTATTTATTTATATTATAATTAGTTCATATCCAGCTATCTCAGACTTATACAAAGAAAATCACAAGTTTTCTTGTCAATTCAAGCTGAGAAACTGCAAGAGCAACCCTAGCTCTGATTACCAGATGTAATAGCCAACTACTCTCTGCGGGTGAGCAAAGTAGTTGTTCATGACTTTGTGTCACAACGTTTTGTCCCCAAGGTCCTTATCCAGGCAAGTTTCACAGAATTAGGATCCCTGCCCTTCTCAGCACACAGCTGTGACAGAAGCCTCTGTTGCTCGTCAGGTTTGGAGGTTTGATGGTTACACTGGAATTACAGAATAACACAGCAATAATAACGAGCAACAAAGGGCTGGTAAGCCTCAGACATCACAGGTTGTCTTCAACAAGTTGTTTGTTTTTATTTTAAAACAAACAAAACCCAAGCACCAGACAACTTCTCAGCATGCCCAAACAAATACCTTTAAATTCATTCAGAAAAAATTTCCCATGTACTCACATATATATCCACAAGTCTAGGTTGCATAACCAATTTGAAGCTCAGGTTTCCTAATTAAACATTCCAGCACTATTAATAATAATTGCTTCATTAAAGACTTCAGTAATTAGCTGTGCATATATGCAACAAAAGTGTCCTCACTGAAATTTGCATTTTGAACTCTGCTTCTTGACAACTTTATTGGAATCAAGGGGGAAACTTAGTACTTCTATAAACATATTAACTTGAAATGCACAATTAAAGTCCAGTTAAACAAATGGAAAACCTAAAGATCTCCTGAATGTTATGGGCTACTGAAGAAACATCTTTCAAGTCACTGTTAAAACTTTTACCTAGAGTAAGTAAGCCACTCACACAGACAGTACCATCACACAATCACGAGAAGCCCTAGCTGATATTCATGACACAGAGACCTCCGGCTGGGCAGGGATACCAAAACCAGCACTGATATAATTGCTCACAGACCATGTCAGTGCACTTGGCATGCATCATTTTGAGACTGCCTGGCACATGATAATTGCTAATTACCAAATACACTTATTCCCATCTTGGGGAAACTTTGACTTTTGTGAAGGTTGCTCCTTTCTGAACATTTTGCAGATGGCTGAGAACAGCTGATGTTTTAAGTTGTGTGGCAGAGAAAGCCAGGCAGGAGTCAGATCTGCCAGGTCTGCAAAGCCTGGGCTTCTACATTCCACTTTGTTAGTCACAATCCTCACATTGATGAAAAGCAGCTTATTAAAGCTGCTATCAGCTGAGAAAGCAATGTGAATAGAAATAATAAAACTCCTTGGATAATTTGTCTCTTTTGTGAGCTCCCCAGCAATTCAAAAGGCCACCACCAAACACTTTCTGTATGTGAGGCTAACCAATCTTCATAAGTAAAAAAAAGATACACACAAAACCCCCAAATCTTGACAGAAAACAATCTATGAGAATGTCAGCATTAGGCTACACTTAACATAACTGCCTCCTCTTCAAGGATACTAATTCAAGTCCCTGCTCAATCTGGAAAAAACCCAAAGACTTGCAGCATGCACTTACTTGACAATTAATATACTTTTCCAAATACTTTTCATGTAAAAAGATAAGCTCTAACAATCAAGGGACCAGAGAGGAACATATTGGTCTACCTTTTAAGCACTGACAGAGAATTTGTGCATTAAAGGTATTAGTAATATTTCAAATGAAGAGAGTAATGTTCAGTTCTTTTTTTTTTTGTTCAAAATGTTATTTAAACTTGAGAGCTTGTTTTGCTAACAACCAAACAGAAATGATAAAATACTCATTCAGGAAGAACATGACATTCAAAGACTGAAAGCATTCATTGAAAAACAT
This sequence comes from Brachypteracias leptosomus, assembly GCA_013401335.1. NCBI lineage: Eukaryota > Metazoa > Chordata > Aves > Coraciiformes > Brachypteraciidae > Brachypteracias > Brachypteracias leptosomus. Next base: position 26,264 of record VYZX01010000.1, on the reverse strand, counting down.
GAATTCCCACCTGTTTATAGTGATTATCAGATACAAGGAGTCAGACTGACTAATTTGGGGGGTTTTGTGGTTTTTAACCAAAGAAAGCTTTCTTAAATCTAAATCCACATCCTCTTTCTAATGAAAATGTATAATCAGTGTCACTTTGCAAATAAACGAATAACAGCGTTCAGGATTTGTACAGTTTGAAAAGATGTTACTCCTGTAGAGCCAAGCATGGGAGGAGACCCAGTGCGTGGAGCCTCAGCCATCCTACAGGAACCACCGACTAAAAGTAAAGGGTTGAGGCAGAGTGGGCTAGAAACAGTTATTAGGAAATGAGAGGTCATGGCCAAGATGATGTGATTAAACTAAAGCAAACTCTGCTTCTCATACCTCTTTCACATGGTTTCTAAGGACTCAGTGTATTTATGGTCACACTAAAGCTGGGGAAAGAAGTTCATTGCACAGTCTACTATTCCATTCTAAACTGCATCCTCTCTCTGCTTAGTGTTTTATATGGTTTTCCTGAGGAAATGGACAGTAACATACTAATGACATAGAGGTTACATATTCTGCTGTATTAAACATAATGAGGACTAAATAGAGTATGTTTCTGTGTTGCCAAGGGTTAGGGCAGGGCTGGCCACTAGACAAGTGAAAGATGCTCTCTATTAACCCCTCTCCCTTCCCAAAGGGAAGGGAAAGAGGATAAGAGAGACATACTTATGGGTTGCAAAGAAAACTAAAACAGCTTTAATGAAACAAGAACAATAAAATAATGAAATATATATAAACACATGCAAACCCAATATTGAACCCGGCCCGTCGATGGTGATTACATCACCACTAATTCTGGGGAGCAAGCACTGTGGAAGTCCCAGACTGGACACAGCAGCAGAGGGGAACCAGATTCAGGAGCTAGATTCTGGAATTGGATTTGGGAATGCACAGATCAGGATTGAAGGCAAATGGACAAAGTCCTCCTCAGACACCAACCATTGAAGATATTGACTGTTATTTAAGACAAACCAAAAAAACCCCACCCCTAAACCAAAGCCAAACCCTTTTTGTTAATTACTTCAGGACCTATACCAGGAATAACAAATTACTGAAGTGTTCTAAATACTTCAAAGTTATAAATGATGGTATTTACACTCATAAAAAGAGCTAGCGGATCAACAGGATGTGTTTGATTGTATTTGCAGTTGTGAACATATATTGCTTTTAACTGACAAAATAAAATAGATTCATAATCAGAATGTAACTCCAAAGTAAAATATTTAGAAATTTTCCCCTTCTCCCAAGAAGAAATTAATGAGAACAACTGAGATAAATGGCACAATGGTTTCTCAGGTCTTAGAGGAAAAGAGTTGTTCCATTTGAATCAATCATCAATAAACTAGTGTGCATAAAAAACTTAACATCACTTTCTGACACTCAGGTCCCTGAGGGTCATTCTTTTGCTACAGACAGCACCTTCAAATGTGACAAATTTTGGAAACGTGCTTCTATGTCAATAGAAACACCTTCCATCTCCCTTCTTCTACAGCCTAAATTAATTATACAAACATATTGGAATTTGCTTATTTGTGGTGGATTTGTTGTGGGTTTTTTTTATATCAGACTTCCTTTCAGATGCTTTTTTAGGGTTTTTTTTGTTTGGTTTTTTTTTTTCTTTTAAAGTTCCACTTTTTCCTTTCAGAGTTGAAACTGATTACTGATCATTTACAGCAGCTGTATAAACTACTTTGGCAACACGCATAAGGGATGGAGACCCTCTAATGAAGGGGAACAGGAATAACCTATGGGAAAGTGAAGACGACACCATCGGCCACTATTGGTGGATGGTGACCTCTTTGCAACACAAGACCATGGACCCAGGGGGGAGTCTGTGTGTGTCAGTATTTAAAGCAGCCAATGAGGTAAACACAAAATAGATCAATGCCAGCATTCACTGGGTAGCCCCGAGTTTTGCAAACATACACAATAGGTTTGCTGCTTTTCTTCAAACACACCAACCTGACCTTGTAATGCCATGTCAAACAAAATCTGTCTGAGGACAGCAGGCTTCAGGTGGGGACTCTGACCAGGCCACATCTGCAGCGCAGGTGTGCTCATGCACATTCGGATAGTGATCAGAGGGCAAAGAAGCTGCAGAGAGAAATAGGGAGATATTTAAGTACGCTGCTTATGTAAGGATCTCCCGAGACCTCAGAAAGTTGACATTCCTAAATCTTCCCTTGCTCAAGGAACATTGTGTTTCTCCACTCACTCATCAGCTTGTGCACGGCTTTGTGGTTTTATAGTGTAGCTGTCGAGCTCGACTCAGTTTTGGGTCTCTAATTTATACTACTGCCTTCCCATGAAAGGAGGAAAAAGCCCTCTTGTATATACAAAGGGGGATAAATAAAAGACAACTAGGAGATCCTTACATTATTGAAAACCAAAAAGATAGCAGCATTATTAAGCAAGTATTGAAGCTCAAACACTCACCCCTGTTTCTAACACATGGATACACAGGAAAGTTCTTTTGGTTAAAGCTTTCCAGGTTAAAAGTAACACGAGCAACTTTCAACTACATTTTTTGCTTCTATGTGTCCTTAATTAATTTTACTAATGAAAATGGGATTATTTTGGAGAAAACTGCCTTTAAAGAGTTAATTAATATTTAAGGATTTGTGAGCCAATCTGAAGCAGTCTCCCTCTCCCCAAACAGTCCTTTATCTTTTGCATACATTGTTTTCCACTCACTGTAGGCTATCTAAGCATGATACTCTTTGTCTCAGTGAACTTCACCAAGTGTTGTTTTTAATTCTGTGTCATTAATAAATCCATCCTGATTGGCTTTAAACTGCACAAACTGGACACTTTTTCCCCAAGACACTTGGTCAGCCATGTAAATGAGTGTCACACTGCAGCAAACGAGCCACGTCACTCCTGTAACACCACTGCGTGTGGAAAAGCCAGCCAAAAATGAGAGGAAGAGCCCTGCAGACATCAAGGTCAGAGAAGGAGGTGGAGCAGCTGCTTCAGGCACAGGAGCAGAGATTACCCCGCAGCCTGTGGAGAGGGTGAAGCAGGCTGTTCCCTGCAGCCCGTGGAGGACCCCAAAGCACAGCAGGTAGATGTGCCCTGAAGGCAGCTGCAGCCTGTGGAGAGCTCCTGCTGGAGCAGGTTCATAGCAGGAGCTGAAGCCCATGGAGAGGAGCCATGTATTTTGAGACTACACTCCTTTCCCTTCCTTTCCAAAGGTATCTCTTTCTCTCCTTCTCCTGCATACACCTACATAACTTACTCATAGAAGTTCTGGGCAGAAACTGGTAAATGCATAGTCCACTTCAGCTTTCAAAATTGCATCTATAACCAGCCATATTATAGAGATGCATCTTCCTTCTCACTGATAAACTAGTCACATTTGGCTGCTTTATTAGCAGAAATGACATAGGCTGTAAGAACAGCACTGATTGAGTTGCCTAACGGGCTTATTTCAACATTTTTACCAAACATTTATCAAATAACAAAATCGTATTATAAGAGAACCATTCTTTCCTTCCTCTAGGGAAGGGAAGAAGGGGAAAAGTATCTTGCTGCTTTTAAGCAGTTCTGTTGAGCTCTATGAGACCCAAAGCTTGTTTCTCCTTTTCCTTCCTTCCCTGAGGATAAAAAACCCAAAAAAAACAAACCAAACAAAAATCTCTTCATATTTCAGTGAGGGTTTTTTTTTAAAACAGCAGAAATAATAAAACCCTTTTTGTAAAGAAGAAAAAGACAATATCCTCTCTATTGCTTTCTATTTCTCTGTTATAATTTGTTTTGTGAAATGTTGCATTTTCAAGCACTTCACTGAGAAAATTAAGTTATCGCTGTTAGAAAACAAGGGCATAAAAAACTTATTGAAGTGTGATAAACTAGTTTTTCAGTATCTGTGAAATTCAAGGACATACATATGTATTGGAGGAAGAGGAAAGCTTTCTATCCACAAGAAATACTGAATCTTAACTGATAAAATGAAGTCAGCTCCTTATTAGGTTCTATATTGTTACTAATTATATTTCTATAATACTATTCTATGCTACACAAATATATTTTAATTTTGCTAACTGTACTATATTTCTATAATACTATTCTATGCTACACAAATATATTTTAATTTTGCTAACTGTACTACAGTAGGAAAAAACAGATTGAGTTGGAAAAATTATTTCTTAAAATTATTTCAAACTTTTTCAGTGTTCCTCATTACCTGTTCTTCATGCACACATCAAAGATGAGTATTCCCCAAGGAAAGTGGGGATGGCAAGGAGAGAGATACTATAAAATAAAGCAAGCTAAAATATAATTAAATGCAAAAGACTATTTAAGCCAAGCAGGTATCTTCCTGAAACAGAAATCCTGGTAAGCCCATTATGGAGCAAAATAATCAACAGGATGAAAATTCACACTTTTTAAAAAAAGGCTACAAAGAAAAGAAGAAAATCTAAAATAATTTGTTGACATCTTTGTCTATCAGTCCAATGGGTGCAAAGGCTTTGCACAGAAATTGAGGCATTGAGGGAGAGTTCCTGCTTTGGGGAATTCACCAACAAACCATGTCTTCTCATATCAAGCAGGTTTGAGAAAATTTGGATGAATAGTTGTTTGACTCATTATTTATTAAACAGAATATTTACTAAACAGAATGCTCGTGAGAAGTAAACACCTATTCTTTTTCTTCTCATGAGTGTTTCCAGAGATAAAGTGTCCAAGAAGAGGATGATGGAACAAACTAATGAAATAGAAAAATGTATTTAGGACAAGATCAATTTTACATGGAGGTTCCTGAACTGCTGAAGTATAGAGCTAAATTTTCACAAAATGCTCTTCTTCATAATTTGCTCTACTAATTACAGCAATCACAATTTATAGAGTAAGGTATTTTCAATATGAAGAAGGCAATTTGATTTCCTCCTTGCAGCCTGTCAGACCCATTTGACCTGACATAGAGGGAATCTGAATGTTTCAATGCTTTAGTAAGTAAATGCATGGAAACTATCGTTGCTACTGTTTATGCTGTCCCTTTAAAAAAAGTACTCTTTTATTCCTCCTTTCTGTGAAATATTTCAGGAGAGACTTACACGAACAAAACCACATCAGACTTGGTGATCAATGTAATTATACAGTATTGGATTCCACCATTCTATTTACATACTTGTCCATAAAAATGAAAGACTCATTGTAATTCCCTTCATCTAGAAGTATGGCTATAAGAACATACAATCTCTTTCTAATGGAAATCAGAATTACAATTAGATCTAATAAAAAAAATGTACTAGTAGAACATTTTTTCTGCAAAAGATGCTGATGCAGTAGAATCAAAAAAAGTTCAAAAGGACACGTCAATTCTCTTGACATTTTTAACGCAGCACTGAGGAGGGGAGCTGGCCTGCCTGCCTGCCTGCACAGGCTTTTGCTGCCAAAATCTGCCCTGGCCAGTTGCCCCTAAAGATATCCCCTCTTTTGCCAGAGGACAAACCTGCTGGAAATGAACTTTACCACTGAAGGATGCCAGGATGCCCCCCAGCTCTCCAGTTGGTAATTAGACAGTCTGCAATCCCACTCAGATACACAAAGAAATGCATGCATTCTATAAATATCCACATATACAGACACTCCTCTCTAGTATTTCAAAATGAATTTTAACCAAAATTTAACAAGAAATGCCATATTTGGAGATAACTGGTTTTTAAGCACAAATTAGTGAAGCAGTTTTCCAAGATAATCTGCTAATAGATTATATTTTAAGATACTAAATGCAAAAAATGAGATCAAGGTGTCTCTCTCCTTATTCCAGTTCAAAGCTCATTTTCCTAACCCCAGGTAAACCTCACACTTTCTGTCCCACAGGAATATATTAAGCTCTGAATTATTGCTTAAAACCAAAATGCTGTTCTTTCCCCTCTTTGTATCTTTAGTGATAGACTTAGTGCAACCAGGACGTCTGACCTGACCAGGTAAAAAACCATAATATAGCCAGAGAAAGCCACATTCTAAAAGCAAAAAGCTTAAAAATAAATCAGACGCTTACCTGGTTAGTACTTTAAGGTTTCAGCATCAATAAACCTGCCCAAGAAAAGAAACATTAGACACACAGGTACTACAAATAACCTAGAGCCTAAGTACAGATCTACTGAGCCTAAATGTTCATTGTAGACACCTGTGGTGGTCCATGGGACTGCAACCCCAGTACCTTGCAAGAAAAAAGTAAGCTCATTAAGGAAATGAGTTTATAGATTCATCACCTACTATCCAAACTGATAAATGATCATGGTATGTAGACTCAACCAATAATTAGTTACATATAATCATCTAAACAGAAAATTGAATTGTTTTTTTAAATTGTGAAGCCACTGTAAAATATATAGTGCATGAATAATAGAAAGAGAAAATAAGGTCAAGCAGTCACCAAAATACTTAGATTTACCCCCTTTTGATGTAGAGTTGTTTACTTCCCAGGTAGGTGATAGGGCACCTAATCTAATAAAGAAATATCTTCATAATACTACTTGTGATAATAACTAGACTGCCTTGTAAAAGAAGATAGAGTCCAGGAGTAAAAGGCAGAAGCCTTCAAAGGGAAGGCTGACTATAATAGTTAACACATCCTACCATGAAGGCAAGATGGAAGAAAGGGGGAAGCTTTAACACTCTAAATCTGTCTGAGGGTTCACTCTTAGGGGTGCCTTTGAAAGCTGTCACCGACAGAAGCTTTAGAAAGAGATTTCTTTAATGAGCATCTTAGAAGGAGCTGTTTTTAAAACAGGATTCATAACAGGCCACATTGCCTGTGATAACAATATTGCTAATAGGTAAATAGCCAAAACACTTCCAGAATCACTACCTAACTTCTGCTTTGTCATCTCTCAAGGAAAATGATGACAAAATTAAATTAAAGCAACCCCACAAAACCTATAGAAACTAAGTGTAATGTCTTACTGTTTCACTACTTTACCAAAACAAACAAATTCAAGGCCAGAGGAGAAAAATACAATTATAGTACCTTCTTCTTTCCCCTCCCAGAAGATCTTACAAGCACAGAATAAAATCCTTCTCTTTTGCTTTAGAGCACCTGGTTCCCACTTGCTAGCTAAAGGTAATTAGCCTTTAATTATCACCAGTTACATTTTCACCTGCAAATCACTGGAAAGTCAGGCTTGTCCAATTAGTGTATTCATCTCCTACCTGCAGGTAGTGAGGAAACATTTCTGCACTTCAACTGAAGGATTAACCTTTTATTTACCAGGGTCTTAGCTGCATTCTCAACAGAACCTTCAAATTGAAATTCAGCCATATGTGTGCAGATTTTGAGGCCAAATGATCTGTTTTACTAGAAACTTATGTCAAGGGTTTCTTATGCCCTTCTGCAAGATTAACCAATGGAAAAACCTTAAAATATTTTCACAGTAATACACATTGAAGAAAAAAAAAATAAAATCAATGTACAGACAAACTAACCAATCCTTTCATTTTTCTCTCACTAGTTTAATATTGCTAAGTGAGCTGGAGGATATTTCTAGACATTGGTGATATATCAATGAAAATACAAAGCATGGTGTTCTTGTGAATCCTTCTAAAAGTTTCTACAATACAAGTAATGATCTCAAAGGCAGGTGGTCTGATTTTTACTACTAAATACAATACTTCAGCTGACCTTCAGCAACCTATTTTCTGCTTTTACTGGGCTTATTACAAAATTTATTCTCCAGCTTAATTTTTGCTTGCAGTGCTATTTTTCAGGAACATAAGGTAACATTGGTTTTTGCACGTTTACAGATTTGATGATGTAAATGTTTGCAGGCTTTGGCTTTAATTGTACAAACAAACACATTCTTATGCAGGTGGCACATTCCAATGCCTCCAAAAGAACTAACATTCTGTGTAAACACATCACTAAAGTGTATATTTTCTGGAGGAAGGCAAAGAACTATGAATTATTACAGACCTGGGCATTGTGGCTAATGCCTGGAATAATACATGCACAGCTGAAATATAAATAACATACACTACACTAATCTTTAGGGTTTTTACATTAAGAAAAATAAATTGAATACTCTTCACATAAAAGGAAAGAAACCACAACATAATCACAGATAGAAACAATCTCTTGTTTAAACAAAAGGAATGGAGGAAATCCTCCATCCCTGAATCAAAGAACCTTAGTTATTCTGCAGAGACAAAAAATAAAAACTAAAAAAGTGTCTTCCCAAATGCAACAGTTAAACTGAATTGCTATGGTCAGGCCCCTAAAACAAGAACTTTGTGCCAAAGTAATAATTTTACTTTTTTTTTGTTTCTTGTGCACTACAATACATTTATGTCACAACTTTGATTCGGGTATGACTCTGTTGACAAATTATGCATAAAATTGCTTACAAAATATATTTATTAGGTTGGCTATACACAGCACAACAAGGTTGCTGTATATTTTATTATCATTATATAATTAATTTTATGTATTAAAAATTTAGCTACTTAAATAACAGGGAGAGAAAATAATATAAAGTTTTAAAATTATGTGAAAAGCAAGCTTTAAAATGTAGTGATTTTGTGTTCTCTTCAATATGCAAATAGATTTTTTTTTCTACTACATGTAAAATACAATTTACCAGTCACAAACAAAGCCTTTGGTGTGAACAGCTGTTCCTGATAAAAACTACAATTTACCATAGCTAAAATATTCTAAACATTTTCTTAAAAGAGTTAATGCTTTTTTTTTAATCTGCAAACAATATTATAGTCTGTATTTTGCCTTTTCATAGATGCAAAATGGTTGACTACATTTCTCTTCTGTGCTAAAGCCTTGAGACGTCAGGGTAAACAATAGCTCAGCTACTAATGCACCTTTTCAGCCCGTTAGATTTCTTTTTTGCCAGTTTACTTCAGATACATGAAATTGGATTTCCCAAGGCTTAGGCAGGTATTTAACCCACAAGGCTTTGATTTCTTCTGAATGAAATTTCTCTTTTGGTTTCAACAAGCGATTCCATCCATAACTTGAAAAACCCTCTGCACAGAGTTTAATCAAAACTAATTACCAAAAAAAAAGTTTCCTGTGGGAACTTAACAAGACAGTATTTTCCACTGAAGATAATTTAATCAAATGGTTCTGAGCTATATTCATCATCCCCTTCTGTCTTGCTGCATACTGATAGATGAGCATTCTGCCAAAGATCCACTGACTTTGTACATAGTATGGAATACGGGTAAAATTAAATAGTCTGGGAAGGCAAAATGGCCACTGATATTGGAATAATGGAGCCATTTTTTCCCATGGCTAATAAGCTTAAATTGACTTTATGAGAAGATGATGCTTCAAACCAGAAAAACCATATTTTTCCCTAAATGGAGAGGTAGAGATGACGCAAGGATGATAATACTATAGCAAAGCACCGATGCTAATGCTAGGATAACACTTCATCATGCTGCCAGATAAAGTGAGGACTGCCAAAACACTTACCTGTGTATTTTGTATATGTCATAAATTGGAAACTACAATTTATAATAGATTATTTCCCTGATAATGCCTGTGGAAAGCATATCATCTGTCATACACACATCCTTGACCTACCATCAACAATGGTGACATTAAATAATCTTACTTAATATTCAAGAAAAACACATTTGTAAGGAAGGTACAGAATGCCAAAAGAACTTCAGTGTATTTCTGTCAGAGTCTCAATTTTTCAAAGAAAAATAAACAGATGTAATGTTGAGATAACAATGTAAATAAGAAACAGGTTGATAGTCTGAAATATATTTTAAAGAATTCTAGAAAGCAGATACTAATTAAGCTAACATGTAGGGAAAAAAAAAAAGAATGAGGATCCTAGGGAAGCATTTATGAAAAAAATCAATGAAAAAATAGGGGTTTTTTTTAATTGTGAGTCAAATTTTTAGAGGAGAGAAGACTTTTTTGTTCTAAAAATTAAGCCTATATCAAGCCATATGATAGTTATGAAGATGTATATCTCAAGGCTGAAGGTAATTTTAAACATATATAGCTATAATCCAAACACAAACTATTAAATTTCTACAGTAAAATAATCTAAATATTTAGAAATCTCTCATAGTCTAACATCATAAAATAAATATTTAAATATTCCTGCCAATTCTTCAGTTACATATTATTCTGTCTCACTTAGTCCACTTCCTTTACATTATTGACTCAGAATTTTAACATTACTCTTAAGGATTTATAGACATACGTGCACTAGATACTGCTACCATCCAGAAAACAGCAACAATACCATATATTTTAGGCCATGTTGCCATGATATAGAAAAGAGGGTTGTGTCTGAAAATATAAATTCTCAATATATTTAATTTGCTGTTACATAAATTTGCCACGCACACTTACAGCTAGCAGACTATCTTTTTCCTTTTATTTGTAGGAGAGCCACCATATTTACCCTGAAGTTTCTTCAAAGAGAAATATGATACAATTCCTATTCTTACATGGATGTAACAGTAAATATACGGTATGCAAAGCACGTTTTCTATACCAAGACAGTATAATTATAATTCACTACATTTGGCTGGAAATCAAAATAGCTACCCCCTACCAAAAGCAAAGGCACCAAAAGCATTTGCTTTGACTTAAGCGATTACAAAATTTCAGCACATAAGACAATACATCAATTTCTTGACAATTCCTTCAAATTGGTTTTTAATGTGCAAACCCAAAGAAGGTATTTTATCTTTTCCCTTCTTTAACAATTCCTTTCTAGTTTACTAAGATTTCATTAAAATATTCTGCTTTAAATACAATCCTTCCTCCCTAGCAAAGAATCCACAAACTTTCTAATGCAACTGTACTTTGTAGAGGTTTAGAGTAGAGCTAAGAAATTTGAAGTTCATGCTTTTAGACTTAATTTGCTGGATTTTATTTGAAGTATGTAAACTTTAATTATATATATTTTAAGTATGCACTTAGCATCTTACATTGACCATCCAACAAAAACTTTTCATGTGAATTTCATCAATAATCAACCTTAGTAATCCTTGGCTGTCCCAAGTTATCAGCAAATCCCCAGATGTATAACCTACTAATGTAATGACACATTAATAACCTTTATGGTTGCATTTTGAGACTTTATAATTTAGTAAGTAATTAGTAATGCATGCCATTCATGTAAGTAGCTTTTGCTCACTGAAATGGAAGGTGAAGAGAAGCCCTCAAACAAGTGAAAAAGGCTTCATCTCTATGGTGTCCAGTACTAATGACCTACTTATTTGTGGCACAGAAACATTAATTTCTTCCGAGTGCCCACCCAGGAGAAAACACATGACTGACGCTCATGTGGACAACAAATTTTACTGTCTGGAACATCTGTGATGAGCACCTGAAGTCTATCAGTGCTCAGTAAAACCCATTATTGACATACTTATTTTCCAGCAAAGCCTGATCTGATTAACTACTTCAAGCATTGAACATGTGCATCTTGGATCCTGCCTACAGCTTCAACTGCTAAATGTGTAAAACAACAAATAATTTTTTTTTCCATTCAGTGGAAATATTATATAAAGAATAAATAATAAAATTCTCTGTAGTATGTAAAAGATGACAAATATTATTAAATCCATCCAACAACCCAGGCCATGTTCAGGACTCTGTGTACTGAAATACGTATCCATATGCCCTTGTGCTTCTTCCTGCAAACACAACGTTCATGTAAATGAAGGTTCTCTTCCAGGACAAGCCAACTACAACAGGCAATGGCCAAGTATTTTACCATGGCTTCTCTTACAAGATACAGAAAGAAAAAGAGGTCTTTTATTCTGAGCTACTAATGCTGCACCAAGGCACATAATTGCATTCTCAGCCCAGTGAACTCAACCCAACTGTAATTAAACAAAGCTGCTAGTTATTAAATAAAGGATTCTGATTTATTGAAATTTTTGTTGTTGGTGGTGGTGGTAGTGGTGGTGGCTTCCCTTCTGGATATTTTATATGTTATACATGCTACTATTTGAGGATTAACCAGTAATAAAAATGGTGTAGATCATTAAGCATACTCTGCAATAAATTTTAAAGTACTATTTCCATTTACTTTGGCAAACTAATAATGAGGAATATATTGTGGATTTCATCTGAGACTTAATAGGATCATTAAACTTGGGAAGCTTGGTATGACTGAATAAAAAATTGTTTTATTGTCATTGTAAAGGATGAAGAAAGAAAGAAACTTAATGAAAAAGATAACTAGCTGAATGTCTTTTCCCTTTGCCTTTATCTTCCCAGCTGTTTTCTCTTTGTAAGGTAGAGGTGCTAATGGCATTGTGAGGCTGTGACTAGAACATAAACACAGCTCTTTTCTTGATAAGTGTGTGCAGCCAGTGCTTTTCCCCATATTTGTGGAATCAGAACTGGAAAGAACACCCGTATACCTTGCGTCTTCTGTCCAAAAGGAGAATCACCTATGTCTGTCATTCAGAATAATGGCTGCCTAAAAGCGAAGGCTCCACAGTAATTCCAAACTGTCACTGCCCATGCCTTTGAAAAGTTGAAATTTGTTTTGGTTTTTGTTTGGTTTGGGCTTTAATTTTTTTTTAAAAAAATATCTAAGCTGAATACTTCCACCTGAAAGTTCTCACCTGATTCATGGGGAGTTTGTACAGATTGTGCTATTCTACTGCTCTGGGCAGTTTTCAGAAACATTAAGTCTCCTTTACTCTTTTGGAAACTGGTATCATTTACCTCTAAGAGTATTCCCTACTCTCCTACCTTCAGTTTTCTTTATATTAAATAAATGAACTGATTCATTTCTGTAGGTCATGTTACGTGGAGCTCTGATCTTTTTTATTCTTCTACTTTGGACTTCCTCCACTGGCCTACATACTGAGGGAAATATCTCATATTTTACTTAAACATTTCTTCCAGAATGACATATGATCTTGAATCAAAAATAGGAAGAAGTGAGGTGATGTTTTCCCTCAAATTTTTGATGACTTCCACTTTCAAAAATGTCTATTTCATTTTCCATCTCAGTGTGTCTAGGAAGCATTAGGTCCCATACAAACCTATGTCCTTATTTGCAGACAGGTATTCCATTTAATCCCCAAACTTTGTTGCTAGTCAATAGGTCATTTTCCTTCCTATATAAATCCTATAAGATGGCATAGAAAAAGAGTCCTATAAAATGGCAAACTGCTCCTACAATTTTTTTTTTCCCCATCATTGTTTGTATTATCTTCCAGCCACAGTCTTTGTTGTATTTGTCTCTGGCAGATTAAAGAGCTTCTTTAGAACCTTCCAGTGTCTTTGTCTTTCTAATACCATATTTATACATTATAATAAAGTCACTTCTCAGCTTGCTTCAAAAGAGCGTGCCATTACTCTATTGAATTGTGAGAGATTAGACCTAGAAAATACTGCAATACTACAGCAAACCAAAATTTCTTACTTTTCCTAATGTTGCTATGGAAGGAGAAGAACTCAGGAAGGGGAAAGAAAAGACAGGAGCTAACAGTCCTCTGTAATAATTTTGTCCCAGAATTTGTGACTGGTATTTCAGTTATCCATTTATCAACTAAACATATGAAGTCTTAGTCTGGACTTCTACAGACTAGATAAGAGGGCAGAGATCTTTCTTTAACCTTTATATAAGTAACCACTGTGAATAATGTAAACTGCAAAGAACTACAGAATGTCTTTTTCTGCAGAATTTATAAATAGTAAACCACATAAACTGGATTCTTTGCTATAACACTTGCAAGAACTTTTTTTTTCTTTGCAAATGGGAGCAAGCCTCCATACTTAGTAGCCTATAGGAAATTTTCCTTTACAAATCACAATAATATGACTATTCAGGGTAGGATTTGAAACATAGTGTAATGCATTTTGTTAAAAAGGATGAGCAAATAAGGACTAAGTGAATCATCTTAAACTGATTTTTGTTATAAACAAAACAGAAGCAAGTTATTATGTAAATAATCAGACTTCTGTTTTGCTAGCTTATATGAATATATTATCTTTGCCAATGAACTCAGTTTGTATTTATATATATGTTTTCTAACTAGGTGGAATGGAAAATAAATCTATAGGCCATCAGTAGATTTTAAAGTATGACCGAAGACTGTGTGCCATGTTTACACAATGCTACTGATTTAACTATGTAGGATTGAACACTGAATAAAAATAGATGGTATGGAAGTTAAGTACTTTTACAGAGAACAAGGAGAAATAAAAAATGCATAAGAATAAAGTTTGTGGACAGTAAAAGCATGCCAAACATAGAATTCCCTTTACAGTTTTGGACATATTCCCTAAAGTAAATCTTAAAGAAGCCATTCCAACTTTTGTTGCTCTGATGAAAATTACAGAAAGGAAGGACAAAACTAAACCAGTTCCTGATTACTTCGAGCACAGGCAGCCTTCCACTGTCTATCCTTTGTCATTGGGGCATTATGTAAATACACTCCTGACAAGAGGTTTCTCTTTCTTCTTGTATTAGGTGTTAGCAATTTCAGAGGTCAATGAATCATTGAAACTTTATATCGCAGACTTTAAAGCAAGTAGCAGAAACTGAAAAGATGCACATATATGCTATCACACGTAGTTCTTGATCAGAACCACTGTATTAAATTCATGCCCCAGTGTTACGTCTAATTGAATGAAATAAATATAAATATATAAATAAACAAACATAAAGTTAAAAAGAATTTCTGAGTGCAGCCAAACAACATCAATGTATAATGGGCAACAAAATCATCATAGTATGGGCTTACAGTTATATATTAGATACCTGCAAAACTGTATCATCTTTATACGTGAGAAATAGTTATGTGGCTCAGTGTAAGGAATAAGGACTATTGTAGAGAAGTTTCTGGAATGAAGTTATTCATAAGAAGAAATGCTACATGTGATACATGAGAAATTGTAGTATGCATCTATCAACTTAAAAAACCATGAAAATACAATTATTATAACTGTATTAAAATTGAGCAATGTCAAAAGGACAATCTGTAGGAAAAAGGTTATTTTTTGAGGGGGAACTCTCCCCTGTGAAGGGATCAAGCAGGAAGGAAGAAAGGAGTGGGATGCTGGGGGCCTCTAGAGAAATGCTCTTGACTTCACTCTGAAAGCATCTCTATTTTTGCCCATGAGAGTAGAGAAAAGTAAACTAAAGTCGATGAGAGTTCATATCTAAACTGAGTAGTCAAGAAGATGTAGAAGCCAAGTGTGCTTCTGTCCTTGTCCTCAGCTGTAGTTGAGGATCAGAGTCCTTGGGAAGAATCCTGCTGCTGAACTGAATTATCCTGTCCATATCAAACGTACTCAGACTATATGAACATTAATTTCCATCCACATTAAAGCCTCGCTTTTGCCTCCTAATTCTGTTCTCAGGAATTCAGGTTGTCTGAACTTTAGTTAACTGAGCATAAAGTGACATAGGAAAGCCCGCATGACAGGTGAACCTGGAGTTCATAAGCTGTTCTAGCATTCATCTTATATGTGTACTCCACTTTCCTTTTTCTATTATAAAGAAATATTTCATCTCATAACAGAAGCTCAGCCAAGTAGTGCTAAAGTCTTCAACAACAGCATGAGGGAAAATAATTACTATTCTCTCCTTTTCTCTGTGCTCATGTGCAAAGTTACAGTGCAAAACAATATCACAAAATTGCTATCCCGCATGGGACTCTCTTATCTTGATTCTTTGAATATTTTCTATATGGATTATATTATTTTCCTGATAACTATAAATTAAGAGGAACTTTCCCTTTTTGCGGTACCTTTAACTTCTGCTAATTAAATCTATTTATGACATCAGCATAACAGAGCTGACACAGCAACTGTGAGCAAATGTCAGATTTATGGCCTCTTAGCTTCAGCAAACCAGAAAAAGAGATGAATTATAAGGGTTGCATTTATTACTCAATAATAATAATAAATTATAATTGGTCATTTGGGGAGAAAAACAGATCAGAAAGGTGGAAAGTAATTTGAATAATTGTCAAATAATACACTTGTAAAATTTGACTGAGCATGAAGGTGTGTCTTGATTAAATGTTGAGTCAGCCACCTTCCACATTCATACACTCAAAAGAGTATCAGCACTTTGCACACCAAAAAGTCACACGATAGAACATTAGTTTTGATACTGATACCAGGGGAAAAAAGGAAAAAAAAAACAAACTCCAATGTTTTTTCTTGGAGGAGTTGAAGTAAGTGAAGAGGTAATCACATGTTATCACCTTCAATAATATCTTTCCTATACATGATGCACAAAGTTTTAAAAAATAATAGTCTACATATGCAGTAGTTACACAGGTTATAAAAATTGAAAATAAAAAAATCTTTGGAGCTATTTCCTACTTACCTTTCCTTATTGTATAATAAGCACAAAACTAAGTATATGCTTTTCTTTCTCCAGAGAACATAATGTTTTTGGCACAAGATTTCACTCTGTAAAAATGGAAAAAATTTAGCTGTCAGAATCTTAGAAGACCAGTTTCTTGCAAGAATAAAGGGCTTTGGATTTTTTATGGCTTTACATTCTACACTACTAAAAGTCCACAGACAAATTTTATTTATTTTTGCACTCATGAATATTAAAATGAAAAAGCTTTCATATTCTAAAAATCAATAACTGGCTTATTTTTATTTCTAAAAGACTCAAATTGATTAAGCGTCCTGACAGAAATTACAATACTAGATGCATATAATTTGTTGAATACACAGCTGCGGGTTGGAAATGACAACTTGTGCTCTGATCAACAGCAGCTCAGGTCTGTCTTGGCTGTGTCCATTCAAGTCATTAAAATCTTCATGGATGGAGATACCATTACTCCTCTGGGTAATCCCACCCTATGCTGCATTAATAGAACAGAACAGAATATTCTCACTGCCTCTTCCTTCATAGGAGGTGCAGCTTTCTACTGGACCCTCCTCAAATTCTTAATGTGCTTCCTGAACCGGACCTCAATATTTCAGGTCCAACCTAAGCAGCAATGAGTCCAAAGAGAAAAATACTTTTTTATGATCTCCTGGTCATGAATCGCATAATTGTAGGTAGCTCAGCTTGCTGAGTTGCAGTGAGAACTTACTATTAGCATCCATACCCTAGATCCTTTTCAACAACCTCCTACTCAGCTAGTCTGGTGCTGGTCTGTACAGATGTATGGGGTTGTTCCACTCACAAGTAATGCAAGTGCACCAATTATCAAACCAACCAATAAATAAAATTGCATGATAAAACTACAACTATACACTGCTACATCCTTTCCTGACAATCCTTTCATAGACCTTGAAAATAGCATGAATAAAAGCAGTAATGAGCACCACCAAAGTATTTTTTCCAGAAGAGGCCTAAAATCCTGGTTTCCGGAGGTGGTTCAGCACCAAAATCAGCAAACTTAGGGTCCTAGTTTCAACATAAAATACAGGCTTGGGAAATGAGTGGATTGAGAGCAGCCCTGGGGACACTAGTGGATGAAAAAACGAGTATGAGCCGGCAAAAAGCCAGTCTCATCCTGGGCTATGTCACAAGAAGTGTGATTCTTTACTCAGAGTGTGGTGAGACACTGGAACAGACTGTCCAGGGAGATTGTGGATGCTCCATCCCTGGAGGTGTTCAAGGCCAGGCTGGATGAGGACCTGGGTGGCCTGGTCTAGCGGGAGGTGTCCCTGCTGTGGCGGGGGGGTTGGAACTAGATGATCTTGAAAGGTCGCTTCCAACCTAAACCATTCTATGATTCTATGAAGTGTGGCCAGCAGGTTGAGGGAGGCGATTCTCTCCCTCTGCTCTGCTCTGGTGACACCCCACCTGAAGTACCGTGTAAACAACATTATTTCTCCTCCTCATAAAAACTGGATGCACCTAAGAGTGTTTTCTGAGGTTCTTTTTGTTTGATAACATTGGTGGAGGCAATTGTAAATTTATCATGGAATATATGACTAATTAAAGCAGGGTGATAATGCTCCTCAAAAGCATCTATTGTTTAGCTTTATGATCTCATTTTCAGTACAGAAACTAATGATACTAGATCCTCAGAGCCAATGGGTTTGAAAACTGCAAATACTACTGCAGTAGCTCCTTTATCTGCAGACACATGGAGCAGGAATGGCCAGGAGTCAGAATTTATGCTTGATGGCAGTTCAGAGAAGTCATACAAAATTTACTATAGTTCCATATGCACAGTGTATGACGGAATGACAAAGCATTAGAATATGTCCTAAATTTGACATTTAGAAGGTCAGAAAAGGATATAGCTGAATGGGTTGTGTTCAGCTCTGACCTCAAGCTTTCCTAGCAAAAAAGTATCACCAAGGAAAGTGACTATTCACTATTCAAAGAGCTACATAAAATGGATTGCAGTTCCTCAGCACTTAGAAAAAATGCTTAAGAATGGATGTTGCAAGAAAAGTGTAGGTTGTTCAGAATTTATTCAGAATACATAATGGAGAAAAAATTAGCAGGTTAGAAGCAATGGATAATACATCTGCCTTAGCCTGCTAACATTTCTAACATTCTGCCAACAGTTGTACAAAGCAATTGCCAAAAAGGGTTTACTCCGTTTTTGTTATTTTAAAATATATTCACCTTTGAACTACATGAACCACAACAGACCTCACAGAAGGTCTATTTTACTAAAAGCAATAAAAACATGAAAATTAAACATAAATATTGACAGCTACCAGATGACCAGAAGACCCAAGTGATGAGTATTCTACATCTGTAAATAAAATATGAAAAGAACAAAAAGAAAAGGTCTGTGTTTGCACATAAAGTTTTCATTTATGTTATATTCATTATAGTCACTCCATTTTTAACTACCACTGTTTCTTTTGTTTGTTTTGTTTTGTTTCCTTCTATTTGTCTTTGATCTGTTTGATATGGGGGAGCAACAAATGTGGCTACAGGTCTTTTCTCCACCATTTAAATCCTCTGGAGGGTCAGATCTGACAAAGTGTAGGGGACAGCTTCAAACCTGCTATAAATTGGAGTCTTAGAGAGGCTTGAGAATTGATTCTGCTATCAGGAATTGTGAAAACCCAGCAACTTCCTGGACATATTAATTATTAGGCAGAAAATTTGAAGAAAATTATCTATTCCACATGCGGATTATCTGCTTTTAAAAAAATAGAATTGGTTTGATTTGTGGATGAAAATAAATGGGAAACAAGCAGATAGTAAATCCAGAGGTTGGCAGGCTACGAGGATGGATGGATGCATGGTAATTAATGATTCATTGTTAAGCTGGCAATTATGGGGTAGATTCTGACACCTTGCTTGGGTATTGATGAGAGAAGCACTGAAAAGTGCCCTGGCACACTTACTTATTACTAGTGCAATTGCTACTGCATTAAATTTTGGACAGAAAGGCAGAAGATTTTAGGAGATCTTTGATTTTGGAGCACAAAAAGCATTACTGAACAATTTATAGGGATTAAACTACCATAGACTTTCCTTGTGAATTTCCAAATGTTTTATGAAATCATATATATAGTCAAAAATTTCATGCGAATACTTCATCTTGCTTTGATGCCAGCCTTTCAATCCAATTCAGAAACAAAACCTATGAAGCCATAAAATAAAAAAGTTAATGAAACTTTGTCAATTCTTAAAATGATGGAAATCAGTTTGACTTTTAGACTCAATGCAACATATAGCTTTTATTGGTTTTTTATTAAAATTTGCTGAAGTTTTGTTTTATCCTACTCTTGTTCCTCTCCACAGATCAGACAGTATCTAATCTTGAGTATCTTCTTGTGTTACTTTTATTTTAATATTTAAACATAAATAGTGGCAGCTTTACAAGAAAGGGGGTGATTCCCCTTTTCTTCACATACTTTCCTTTCTTTTGTCTTGCTTCATGCAGAAGGAGATTCTATGAATTAAATAGGCTATAAATCATTGCCAAATATTTGATACAGAGCACATAACTATGTAACAAGAAGATCTGTAAATTCCTTGGATTTCAGGAAGGAAATGAACATTAGTACCTCATGCATCTTAGAGATAAGAGAGGAATGAAGTTTCTGAGGCTATTTTCAGTCAGTTATTTGTGGTTTTGGTGTTGCATATTAATATTTTAATAGATGATAACCGGTCACTACCAGACTGCAGTTTTATCCAAAGTCAATTAGTAAGTTTTTGTACTTGTATATTCAGTTTTCTTCTGTATTATCTCAAAATCCCACCACATATGGAGTGCCATCATATATTCCAAAAGTTTCCAAAGACTGTAAACCCAGTCAAGCTCAGTTCTTAGAATTAATGGGAATTTTGTTACCATTGTCAGAACTGTTGGTCTTTCTGTCTTCTGCCTCTGACTTTGTTGTTTATGTATTACCTGTGCACTGTTAGTTCGTCTTGCCTGGCTAGATATTACTTAGTTATGCAACAAACAGAAAAAAAGGAAAAGAAGTCTTTGCTAATATCTAAATCTTCTGCATATAAAATAAACTGTGTGCTAAGCTAGAGGTTAGTTCAATCTTGGCAAATGAGTTATAGCCTCATTAGATCTACATGATTTGGGGTTGCTGAGATTCTATATCAGTGAGCAACACTGCTAAGCTACCCAAAGGAAGGTCATACTGTAGTGGCACATTCGAGCTCCAAGAGAAAAGGTATGAATTCAAGTCAATGCTTTGATACAAAAAGAGTAAAATCATAAAGAAAACAGATCTTTTGTTTCCACATCATGTCCTAGACCCACTGTTTTCAAAAGCAGTATGCTCTTGGAAAACAGTATGATTTCGAACACAAGATAGTTATATATATGTACTTGCAACATAGCCTACCAGATGGTGAAGAAAGAGTAACTCAAAATAAATACATAAAAATTCCAATTGCTCTTATTTTAAATAATTGTTTGATTTGAAGAACAAACATATTACTACTGACACCACTGAAGTAATAAGTCCTTGCACCCTTCCTGCCTTCTTCTTTGGTAGTGTGAAAGAAACTTGAAAGAATGAGGTATAGTGGAGGAAAAAACAAAGAGGTTATAAAATAGTTTCTGTCCTTCGTAAGTACAATGCTTTGGGCTACAAGACACAGTTCAAGATTCTAGGAAGAATATTCACATTGAAATGATGATGACTAATGTAAAACTAGTAACTTTCAGGCAAATGCCAATATCTTCTCAAAGAAGACTTTCTAAAACTGTGAGCTATCTACATTATACATGGAGTACAGGTTTGAGAGGCAACTCATGGAAAAGACTGGTATCCCAGAAAAACTTCTGGACTTTAACACTTAATATTGCAAAACCTGAGCTTTAGGTGCTTTTTCATCAGTTGCAATATGAAACATTGGCCAGCCTGTTATTTTACAGCATGATAGCTTTGGCCACCTTTTGAGTGGAAGAGGTCATTTGCCACCTTGATGCTACACAGCTGTAGTAACATGAGACTGCCCACACTGAAAAGTCCACTGAAATTTTGGTATAGCTTATTATACTAAACTATTTCAATAACTTCAAGATTTGGCTTAAGCACCACCAGACATACATGTAAGTGATGTAAATAAGCAACTGCCCAATCCTAACAATACAGTAATTTCCTAAGTATGAATTCATAGGAGCCAACACATTAACTGTTAGCCTATCAAATATTCTAACTCATCTAGTATGCTAAAAATGTTATATGTATTTGCTATTATGTGTTATGTATCAATTACGGTATGGATAAAAATACTCTTAAAAGTCCAAAGTATTGCTGGCAGCTCTGAGAAGAAACAATTTCCAAAGAAATATGCAAGAAGTTTTGTTTATAAATATGAACAATATTTGGAACTACAGGTGGCAGTCTTTTTAATGTAGCTTCAAGATTGAATGAAAAAGAGCCAGTTAGCCTATTTCCTTTCAATTTACATTCAAAGCCTTGACAAATATTTCATCCATGTTCAGAGAAACAAACGTCATCATATAATCTCTCACAAGTGGTCAACACCTTTGCAGAACTGATTGGTGAAGCTGGAAGACATCTGCTTGTCCTCCGATGTCTCACCATCAGCAGCAGCTTCACAACATCTGCTTTGCTCTTCTCCCTTTCATTTCTTCTTGTATCTTTCCCTACTTTAAATACCCAGGGGAATGGTGCTTTAAGCCTAACCATCTGCTACTTAGCCATTAAAAATAAATAAAAATAAATATTAAAGCCATGCTAAAAAGCAAGTGTGTGTATATCCACTAATTTTAGGAGTGTAATTTTTTAAAGCAAATACTATGTAAGTGGAATGAATAAAAAAATCACTAAGACATATTTTAAAGATATTAAATTCACTGTTAAACGTTTTAAGCATATGTATTTAAAATCTACACCCTACAAGTTAAAATTAAACATGTAGGTCCATATCCATAGAGAGTCATAGAATTCTTTAAATCCTGTTGCCTATAAATAAGCATCCAAATGTTTAATGCTTAATTACCTCAACTTTTGTCACTTTATTTTTAGTCTGACTCCAAGTCTCATTCTTCTTTTGTATTTGGATAATAAGTA
>VYZX01009998.1:46385-62776 GCA_013401335.1 Brachypteracias leptosomus | reverse complement strand
AATTCAACAGGTTTGTGCCATTGGAACCCCGGGGACTTTATTCCTTCTATATAAAAAATAAAATGAACAACTACAAAATAAATAATAAAATTAAATGAGTTTAGTTGGCTAAAATAATTTTTTAAAGTACTGACATCACATCCTCTCAGGAGATTATGTGTTTGAAAACATCCATACTTGCCAATTTGTGTGCCAGGAAAGGGTATTTTTGATTGTAAGAATAGCTTATTGACATCCAGCTACGTACAATGGTCTGTCTGGGAAGACCACCCTGAAGCTGTTAGTGCTCCACCAGTGTCCTTTAGTACTCTAAGCGAATTGTTTCTTGGTGAAAATTAAGAGTACCCACTAGGTTGAATTTTTCATTCTGCAGAAACCCTTCTGAGTATACGTGATACCATTTTGAGGAAGGCAAGTCTCTTATCACGTTCTTTAATCTTTCTAGTTCTTCTCTGAACCCTCTTAATTTTGGATCCTACCGATGTCCATACTAAGATCCTAATTTCTTGTGATGGCTGCGTGGCATACAGACTTGTTTCCAGATGGATTGCCATCCTTTTTGGTCATACTGAACAACGTTTTATGTGCTCTCACCCTTTTAGCCACCATTCTGAGAGCATTGCATTAACAATCTGGTCCCTTCAACTGTTACCTCTTTCATAACCCACGTATCACAAATTTTACCCCAGATTATAATATTTGTAAAGAGGTTACACATGGAGCCAACAAAAATATGAGGGCTGAGAACTTTTCCCTTTGACAGCCCATGAGAAACACTAGTTTAACAACATGATGTTTCTGTTTGTTCCTTTGATAGCAATGTAGCACAATAAATACACCAATGGAGGGCATGAGAATAGCAAAACAACCCTACTTCTCTGTAATGGCCTTGATTTCACTACCTAAAGCACACACATTTTTCATGGGAAATCAAAGTAATGGAAGAATTTTGACTATTTGCACCACTCAAAAGAGTTAAAGAAATTTAAAAATTATTATGTGGAACTAACAATTAAAAAGCCTTTTCCTTCAGCAAAAATCAGGACCTGTAGCATAAGCTAGGCTGACTTTACCATTGAGATTATCAGTTTTAATGGGACTATGTGGATAATTTAGTTTGGTGTTTCTCAGCTCTTGAGCAAATGAAACTCCTGTTTCAGTTGAGAGAAAATAAGTTTTTTCCTCCCAGGTATTGCACAGTTGTGAATTAAAACTGGATCAAGTGGAGGGGAGCAATACTGGAATGAGATGTTATGAAAAGATTCAAGTTTAGTTTGTTCAGCCTAAAAATAACAGCTGAGAGGATGCATCAAAACTCTCAGTGAATAAAGCAGGTGGGAAAATATGAGTGAGGGATAAAAAAGTTTAAAAGATAAATAGAATAGTCAGGGGGAAAAAATACACAGGAAATTAAAAAGTGGCTTCTTTCTTCAGCAGATGGAGTCAGCTTTATAGTAGGAGCAGAGGAACCAGTCTGGCTGGAAGGTGAATAGTTACAGAATAGAATATATTTCTTTAAGGGATTATGTGGCATGGCACTTTCAAGGGGTTCTGTGACCCAACAGGCACCTTGGCTCCTGCTCAAAACTCTTTGAATTTAGTAAAATTGAGACTGGGATCTGCAACAGGACAGTGAAACTTGTTGAATGCTTCCTCCTAGTGGTTTTAGATCAAAATGACATATTCAAAGTGCAAAAAAGAAAGAGTTGAGGGCATCTCTCTCAGCTGTAGAGATTGAAACCTAAATAGATAAATAACTGCCTTAAAAAGGAGTATTAGCAGCAAGGAGAGAGCTTAGAGGGAGTGGAAGAAAGGGTTGTGCTAAAAGAAAGCTGCAGTTTAAATGTCAGAAAATGAAATGAGTGAGAATTTCCAGTGTGTAAGAGAATTAGACCATGAGTAGGAAACTGAAACAGTAATAAATAAGTTGTTGGCTATATAAGAAAGATGAGATTAAAAAATAAAGAAAATACGAGACTAGCTTAAAATGGGGCAGGGATGAGGTTTTGGACATCTTCAGGATTAAAGGTTATCTATCTATCTATCTATATGATAAAGACCAGGTAAATATTCTCCCTCACATTCAGTGAAGAAGATATTTAATATGAGATTATATTTTCCTTGGCTAACAAGAAATGTTTGAATAGAAATGTGAGTACATCCATAGATGAACACAGAAGGGAATTAAAGCAATGGAGTTGGGGGCTCAAATAACCTTTTTTCAAAAATACAGTTGGGAACTGGCAGATGAAACTGTAGATTTGTCAGTAAGGATTTTGTGAGAAACTCTCAAATCAGGAAAGGTAGCAGGAGGAAAAAAAAATCCACAAAATTCAACTCAGCTGTGATAATTGTGTTTGAAAAGGAGGTAACAAGCAATTCAAGCAATCAGAGGCTTGCTAATCTGAACTGAGCATGTTCCAGGGCTGTGGAACACATCTTGAAGGGGAAATAATGAAAGACTTGAAGGAAAGTGGAAAACTGAATAAAATAGGTTTGAATTCTATTTACCAAGAAAAAAGAATATGGTAGATCTTATCCACTGGTGTTCTGATAAACAAAGTGTAATGAGACAGAGCATAAAGACTTCTACTGGGGACCAAATGGGGATGTTTGCTACAAGGTGATGGAAACACCAGAGAGCTGCAAAGACCCGGATAAATGGTTCTGATGTGTAATGTGGTGTAATCATGAAACAGAAAAGTGTGAGTGAAGATCTATCAGGTGAGATACAGTCCAGGGAGTGCAGGACATGCTAATGCAATGGGAGGGCACGTGTGAGGCTGCATCTGCACCTGTGCATGCATTGGCAAATGATGCCCAAGAAAGATTCATATGAATCAAACAAGAATTAAAGGGCTTCTACGGTAGACAGTGGATTAGAAAGACTTTAGAAAGAAGCCTGGAGTCCTGGCTTGTTTAATTCTGCAAAATGAAAGTTGAGAGGGCAGTCATGACTGTTCCTGAGAGGGGAATAAATCATAGAATCATAGACAGCTTTGGGTTGGAAGGGACCTCTAAAGGTCATGCAGTTCAAGCTCCCTGCAGTGAACAGGGACATCTTCAACTAGATCAGGTTGCTCAGAGCTCCGTTCAACCTGACCTGTAATGCTTCCAGGGATGAGAATTCTACAACCTCTCTGGGCAACCTGTGCCAGTGTCTCAACACCCACATTGTGAAATATTCCTTCCTTATGTCTATCTAGTCTAAGTTTACCCTCTTTACTTTAGAACTATTACCTCCTGTCCTGTAGCAATGCCAGTGATGGTTAAACCAGAGTGTTGAACAGTGCTTGTGTTGAATACAGCTTGCATCAACCACCCTTTCATCCTAGTGTATAGAAAGGGTGCAGTTTCCCTGTGGTGAGTTTTTCCCTGTGGAAGTTTTCCATGATCCCATGGCTATGGACCAGGCCTCTGGCACAGAGAAAAGCTGGAAGATGCACCTAAGAAATTCATCACCCATATCCTCAAAGCACAAGTTGCTCCAAAACAGCAAGATTCAGTCATCCAAAATGTGTTTGTTTATCCCATCCAGACAATTGAAATGGTCCCTCGCTGAGAGTTGATATGAGAAGCAGATCTAGAGGGTCTGCTTTTGGGCAGCATGAGCACAAACCAAGTGAGTGACCCTAGTGCAGGTTGCTATGCTATAACTGTGTCGTGCTGCCACTGAAAGGAACTGGAAACACAGGTTAAAACACTGGCAGATACCTTGCAGGTGGGTGCTGGGCTGCATTTGACTAAAATAAGTTGTCCGGCTGGAGCTGCAGCTCTTGACCTGAAGACATCACAGAGAATGTCTACCCCCTGGTAATTTGTTTCACAGTTAATTAGCCTTACACTTAAAATCACAAGTCTATCTTTCATTTAAATTGGTTTGACTTCAGCTCCAAGCCACTGCTTCTTGATATACCTTTAATGCTACATTAAAAAATTCTTTAGTACCTGCTATTATTCAATGAAGGCACTTACTGACTATCACCTCTCTATTTATTATTTTAATGTGAGTGGAATGACCTCTTAAAGCCTCTCACACAGGCATTTTCTCATCAATCAAGCAATCTTGGCTCTTTTCAGTGTCTTCCTATGTCTGACCCACCAATGGCATAGCTGCTGCCTGTCATGATCATTACAGTCCTAATAGCCAATTTTGTCTCTCCTGGGAGCTGAAGAGTAGGAGCCAACTGTCAGGAGTTTTATTGGATGTGGCAGGGAAAGAGTTAACCCCTTCAGCCATCAGGAGCCAGCTGCAAGGTATAAGAGATCAGGTGGGGAAAAAAAACCACAACCCAACAAACAGCAATACATCTAAGGGAGGAGCTGCTTGTGTAGGTTAGAGGTGAGCTCTTAAGACAGGGAAACCTGAAGTCTGCCAAGGTAAGGTGTGGTTTTTGAGGACTAGCAACTGGAGGAAGACTTGGATGGATTTAACAGGACTGGGTGATTTTTGGGTAAGATGTGAGCTTCTGTGGCTGGAAGGATTTCAAGGAGGTGACCCTTCTACTCTGGTAAGCCATGGAGTACCTTGATGGTTTATTCTGGTATTGGGTTCCCTGGTGGGAGGAGGTGAGTCTGTGCCATAAGAGGGGCCAGGCTGGGTCTGAATGTCTGGCAGTATGTTGAGGGGAGGCAGTTTGGCTTTTTTATCAAAATAATATGTGCATTCATATGTCTAAAAGGAGAAAATTCAGTCAGTGTATCTCTTCACAAGATCAGTAATCTGAAAATGTTTGGCTTCTTTCATATTTTTTCTTCTCAAATCAACATTTAAACTTGAAAGAAAACATCTTTCCTGACAGGGGGAGCACTTGCTTAGTTATGTTTTAGATCATTCTGCTTGGTGATCTTCAAACATCTTCTCACTCAACTTCTACACTCCACCACCCTCCTGAAAAAGGAGAAGACCTCAAATAGACCTGTTCCTTTGCTCTGGTTTGGTACTTCTTAACGGCTGAACTCACTCTGGCTGTGAGTCCCTGGGGCAGTAAGGTCCAGAGTTCATCTCTTAGTAACATGCATGATGTAGTTCCCACCTCAGGCTTGTGTTTTTGACAGATTACCTCAATGAGGTTCAAGTTATATTTTCAAGTTTCTCTTCACAGCCAGAATCCCAGCTTTATTCTGAAATGACAGCTAGGAGTCTGATGTGATACTACAGCACAGGGTCCAATACAGGAGCCATCCTCTGCCATGCATACTTCAAGAATGACAGAGGAGACAAATGATCTTGTCCTACAGTTGGATTCAGGAAAGGGAGCTAAAATGTGTGTAATGCAATGACATTACCATTGATACCCAGCTGTAGGGCACCTTCATCAGTGTATGCTTGCTCAACTCCAGCTGTGCTCCTGCAATGGTGTTGACAAAACAATGATCACCAAAAATAGATATTTTGGGCCCTGCTGCAAAGTGCATCACCACTACTGCTGTCCCCACTGCGGGGGAGCAGCCAGGAGAGGCTGGCAGGGGTGAGGATGTCCCTATGTCCTTCACAATGCTCTTCCCACCAGCTTTGACCATGTTGTGTCCTGCACTTGGGTTTATATGAGGGCAAATCTTCTGCAAGTGCATTTGTTGGATGCCGTAGGCAGGGAGCAAGATGCTTGATGTAAACCATGTAGACCTAAACCTGTTGGCTGCTCCACTGATGCTTGGTGGGAAGGGAGGGATACTGCAAATAGCTGCTCATCACCCATCGCCATAGACATGGTGTGGCAGGTGTGAAATACAACTTTAATTTATCCTACCTCATTTATCTAAGGACAAAGCTCTTAATCTGAATACTTTCCAGAATTAACCCACCCCTGTCCCCCACCATACTTTCCTGAAATTTGAGACTTATTTTGGAGTGAGTTTTTCCAGGGAATGTTCAGGTTCTTGTGGCAATTAGTTCCCTCTGCCATTGAGGTTACAGCACAGTAGCAAGAAAAATTGCATTGATACCCACCAACACACAGAAGTAAGTTAATTTCAGTTGCTAATTAATGATTTGTCTGAAAAACTTTTACCCACTTTTCATGTCAAGCAATTCCTGAGTTAGGCCTCCAGCTGGTATGATTTGATTAATGGTGTTGACCCCATTTATACACCTGAGGACCTCGTTCACTAAAATTGTCATGAACTAAAGCAAAGTTATGGGGGTTTGGGATTTTGAGGTATGTTGGCTTGGGGTTTGTTTTTGTCATTTTTGGGGGGCAGATCAGCCATGAGACAAGCTAATATGAAACTTATACATTAGAAACAATACAGAATTTTGTTCCCATTTTGATTAAACTACTTCTGAGCCAGTCTTATGTGCATTACCAACCCTTTTAGCAAGTACTGTTGTATCCTTTATTACTTAAATTCTGCAACCTTTCTTAAAAATCCATTTTTCATTCATTTGTGCCAGACTTAACAGCCCATTAGCTGTCCTACCATCTCCTCCAAATGATGTTTCTTCAGGCAAAGTGGTTATGGGGCAGTTTACTGAGCACCACCCCTGCTGCTGTGGTCTCTTCCTAGAGTGCACTTTCAGGCACTTCTCTTTGCTTAGGAGGACTCTTCCTCAACCTGCCTCTCAAGCTGAGAGATATCTGAAGTATGGTGGCTCTTACAGACAGTAGAATTCTACAACCTCTCTGGGCAAGTAGGCATTGTTCAGGCAATGGCTATTTTATAAATGGTGTCTCCTGGTCATACTTATTACAGGAACTTACCAGTTCCAGGAGAACTGGTTTCCTTTGCACCTCTGTTGAAGAACTTGTTGGTGTTACAGGTTTGTTGAGGTGAAGAAAAAGAACTATAAAAAAAACCAACAAACCCCAAACCAACCACCAAAACTCTTTGTATATATGAATTTATTTAAAATAAAACCCATTCAATAAAAATAAAGCTGAGATTTCTAGCTGACTTACTTTCTTCAAGGTATAGAAAGCAAGTGAGAGGACTGGGACTGGGTGACTTTACATCTTAGTGTTTACGAGTCAGTTCAGGCAGGTAAACCCAATACAACTTATCAATAATATGGTACAACCTCAGCTCTGAGCTCATTACAGTCAGTGCAGGAGAGAAGGGCATCTCCAGAGGCAAACTGATTTTACCCATCTAGGGTTAGCTGTAAAGCACTAACCTCTGATGAGTTTATTGGACAGCAAGAATTTTGGGAAGAAGTCTCGGACTCTGCAGTGAGCCCAAGTCTGCTTAGTCTAGTAAGCACCCTTCCAGTGTCTGAAAGGGACCTACAAGAAGGCTGAGGAGGGACTTTTCACAAAGGCCAGTAGTGATAGGATGAGGGGTAATGGATACAAACTGGAAAAGGGTAGATTTAGATTGGAAATCAGAAAGAAATTCTTTACCCTGAGGGTGGTGAGACACTGGCACAGGTTGCCCAGGGGGGTTGTGGATGCTCCACCATCCCTGGAGGTGTTCAAGGCCAGGTTGGATGGGGTCTTGAGCAACCTGGTCTAGTGGGAGATGTCCCTGCCATGGCAGGGGGGTTGGAACCAGATGATCTCTGAGGTCCCTTCCAACCTAAACCATTCTATGATTTGTTTCGGTCTCAGAGTTTATTGTACTGTGTTATAGCTCTAAACCAGTCATGGCCACTGTATCTAATGGGATGATAGGGCTGAGACAGGACTTTGTGTTGTATTTCTCAGAGAAGTCCTTGCTCGGGATGTTGCTGGAACCAGGTTTTCAAAGCATGTGGACTTGGAGAGTTCATCCTGCTTGTTTGTTAGAGTTTTTTTGAAGACATGTTTGCTTTTGTTTGCTTATCCATTGCACAGGCTGGGTTTCATAGCTGCACTTGTCTTTGTGTTGGATACCAAACTTTGGGTGTGAAGTGAGACTGTGGAGTGATGGGATGTTCGTGGGGAGGGACCAACATGAGTGCATTACTAGTATCAGTGTGTTGTACAAAAATAGTACAATGATGAGTTCATTTGTAAGAAAAATGGGGTAAACTGTTGCTCAGTTCAGATGTGGGTACCTGCGTTTTATACTTCAACTTTTCCTTGACTTCAAATCATCCATTTAAACCAGCTTTTGTGTTGTTCTTCCCTCCTCTTTTTAAATATGAACATGAGGATAAAGCCAAGAAGTGAAAATCCATTAGATAAAGAAAAATATGAAAAGTGGCAGGCAGCAGAAGGTGCTTCTCCAGCATCCATCCTTTCTGTCGGGCTCCCAAATACCCACAAAGAGAGGCCACTCTTGAACCCATCCAATTCTTTTGGAGGACGAACTTAATTGTTAGGATTTAGTGTTATTGTCTGTGGGTGGCTGTGTTTGTGTTGAGGACAGCAATTCCCTTCAAAATACCTGGCAGAAGCCCCAGTCCTATCCCATTTAAAGTCACCCCCAAATCAATGCTTGAAAATAGATGAAAGAAGGAATAAATTTTAAAACCCCTTTCTGAGAGAGCACTCAGAAACTTTGCAGAGGAAAAAAAAATAAAATATTGGAGTTTGCTTGATGCTGAGGAGAGCATTCAATATCCAGCAAGGGTCTGACCCTGCACTCAGGGGGGGTCAGCTTGGAAAGCAAAATGTGGTTGTTTGGTGTGTGCATTGATGTTCTTTAATGATAGATTTCCAGTCAAGGGCAGCATGGTTCTTAAAGGCTCCATTTGTCAGAGGTAGGATGTTGCATTAAGGATGAAGTACGAAAAGCTGAAAGCCTTGAGCAATTATAGCTTTGTTTAAAATCTCCTCCTAGGAGGCAAATCAGATGGATTTGGAGGGTTCCTTGATTTTTAACAGGGTAAACTTTTAGATGCTTGAAGGACCCCATGACTTCACTGTAGTTTATCTCAGCAGGTAACTGGGCTTGCTGGATTAGCAGAGAGATTTTTGTCACATACTGTCCTCCTTCTGCCCTTTCTTATTGTGAGTGGCAGGCTAGTTTATTACATTAGGGTTACAGGTGATTTATGCTGGAGGTCCTCTTGTAGAGGCTCTAACTTTGTCTCAGATATGGTTTGGTCTTAAAAACTGCTTGCTAGGGAAAGGAAGACGAGGGGGGAAAAGGTGGTGGGACCTGATGGAAGTTTCAAGCTGGAAGTGGGAGTAAGCAGGAGAGTGGTGAGAAGATTGCAGACTGTGCTTGTGAACAGATGAAGGAGAGAAGGAAATCCAAAGAGCTGTGTGGGAGCTAGTGATTGACTCTTCACTCAGGCAAGACAGCCAGCTGGTGGATATGTCTCATTATTATTTCTGGATTTGTAGCATTCACTCAAAGGTGGAGGGTGGAGATCTGCATGTGAAAGTGTCTCCTGACCTTTTGTCTTGTTGGTACCTTTTGTATTCTTCAGGAAAGGAAGGGTCAGCCCAACACAACCACCAGTTTGTGAGCATCTGTTTATTCTTGAATCCTTTTCTACTTATAATCTTCCACTCAGGCTCTTGCTGACCTCCCATCCTCCTTGTGCCTTCATCCCACCAGGAGGATGAGCACCAGCACTTATGTGAGCAATCCCTGAAGGTAAAGGAGCTCAGACAAGTTTTCCCATGTAGTCTAGGATAAGAGTTTAACTGGAAAGAGTTTGAGACAGGCCCCATGTGCACCTGGGGCTCCTTCAGCTGTGTAATGTTAAGATGTTGAAAAATATTAATGACAGTTCCTGAATTCAGTCATGTCTGGTGTACTGGAGAGTTTTCAAAGCAAAATAACATGGGCAGTCAAAGCCCTGCATTCTACAACCCCTGATTTGCAACTTACGATGTATAGGGATGAAAACATCAGTGAGAAGCACCAGAGAAAGGGCTTTGAAGGGTATAGAAAATTTACAAGAAACTCTACAAGAAAAGGAACAGGAGGACAGCTCAGATTAATTTCCCTCAGATTTGTCAAGCTTTTATCAGAAATTCTGAGTCACTTAACCATTTGTAACCACAATTTGCCTGAGATCTGGCCAATGTGAGAATCAATATGCCTAAAACAGTTCTGTGGATGATTTCTGTGCTGAAAGACGTTGTGGTCTTTATTGCTGAGCTACACTGGGTCTTCCTACCCCAAGCACTTCCCAGAAGCTGAAGTGGCAGTGTCTGAATGCAAACTAATAGGCATTGCAATTAATTAGAAGATTCAAATAAAACAAAAAGGGAAATGGTTCATGATCCATGTAAAATGTTAAGTAAATGTACTGTAAGGAGGCTTGACTTTAATTAATGTTGAAATGGAGGAGAGGGGGCATGCTGGACTGCAATAAAAGAAAGAAGAGGGATCAGGGTATTAAATGCCAAAAATTACCTTATTGCTTTGAATTTCCCTCAAGTTGTTGTTGGGGTCTTCTCATTAGCTGGGCCTTTATGATGTGCCTGAAGGCACATTTCTAACTGCAGGCTTGCAGGTAGTGTTTCATAGAATCATAGAATGGTTTGGGTTGGAAGGGACCTCAAAGATTATTGATCAAAACCAGCCAATCAACCAGCTTTCTCTGTCTCTCTTAGAGGGTTTGGGTTTTTTAATGCACAGGGGGTGGTCTAGAGATAGAAGTAAGGCAAAGGTTTGCTCAAAGTGTCTGTGCAAGGAAAGGGAAACACACAGCAAATGTGATTTGACACAAATCAAATGTAATTTTGCATCAGGTGAGGTTGATCTTGCGATGTCTGGAAAGTATGAAAGTTTCTAGATGCTTTAGATTCTATGTGGAAATATTTTCTAGAAATGATTAACCTTTCTTTGGTCTGCTTTGAAGACCTTCCCTATGGAAACTGCAGCCAAAACTTCCATGGAGCTTGGTAAAGTTTAGATTTCACCTCCTCCTAAAACATCTCCCTGGGGCATCCGAAGTCCAGCTGCACCCAGGAGCTCTCTGTTTCATCCATGGACTAAGCCTTGTTGTCTCTCAAAGCCACTGAAGAGATGGCAGTATCCTCTGCTAGAAAGGTCACAGGCATAAAGCAGCTTCAGTGCCATGAGTTGGTGCTTTTGATGTAAAAAGGAGGGAATATATTAATATTTCTTGGCGCCTTTGAGAAGGTTTAATGTGTGAGCCCTCTCTCTTAGAAGGGTTTTCCTAACCTGGGGGTTTGAATAACTTTTTGGAGGAAGCTAGCAAGGGAAAGTTCATGTGAGGTGAAGCTTTTCTCAACCTTCTGGGTGTCAGAAATTCCCCCAGCCTGTGATTCATTGCAATGCAGGGAACGTGGAAGGAACGGGAGCTTTGCTGCAAACCCAGGCTCTGCCTTTCTGACACTGCTAATCACCAAACCCCGTGGAAACGCTTTCCCCACTTAGTGTTCCTCTGCTCTCTGAACTGCCTAATCACTAAATATTTGTGCTGTCCACAGGCGGCAAGAGCACGATAATGGGACATAATTCAGCCCAGCACAGCATAACCTTCATCCTCTTCTAAATTAAAATGCAGCTGTGTTCTGGTGTGATATAAAGTGGCCTAATTCAGGGCAGGGGGTGAGCCATTTCAGGGAGACGAAATAAATTCTACTTTAATGATGAGAGCTGTTATGTGTCTATCAGAGCACTGAACGCTTTCTTCACACTTGGACACGTTCGTTGACAGAGGCTCAGCCTGTCTGTATTCTATTTTTTTTTTTTTTTTTCCCTCCCATTAAATTAGATTAGCTCACTTTAGGATTATATCTTTGAGTCTGATTGAACAAATGTAGCAATTTAGCCAGGCGTTACAGGATTTCCCCATGGATGCCTGATGAGAGATGCTCCATGAGGATGATACACTTAATTAAAAGACAGAAGCTGAAGACTGATACAGATGTATCCTGACACAGCAGCTGGGTTTATGTCAGGGTCTCTTTGCTTATTGAAATTGAAGTAGGGGATGAGAAGAAACCAGAGGAAGGAGGAAGCCTAGATCCCAGGCAGTGTTATACAACGAAGCTTTAGCACCATGCCCGAGGTGACCCAGTGGTGGGTTCAGTCCTGGTGCACAGTGAGCTGACCTTCTGCTCTCTGTGGCACAGAGGTGGGGATGCTCCATTCCCTCACAGTGGGGCTGGGAAGCCAGCAGGGAAATGAGCTTGTGGGGGATCCCCACCGAAGTGGGGTCAATATAGGATGGCCAAACCCCTTTTGCCTGGTCAATAAATGAGTAACGTGTTGGTGATATTACGAATCTGATGCCCTTTCCTCATCCCACGCATCCTAATTCTCCCATCATCTTTAGACAGGAAAACCTTTCTTGTCCTGCCATCTCCCTTTGTTTTAAAGGGAATTATTACAAATTGCAGTATTTTTCTTTCCCGGTAGAGGGAAGTATTGGCTAAACTGAGTTTTGCAGGCGACAACCTCATGGCACCACTCGCTAAAGGAGCTTCTCAAAGCATTTATCCCAAGTAGTAAAAGGTTTTATAGAAAGCCGGGGTCTGTGGAAATCAAAACCACTCCACTGAGCACCAGCACGCTGGGAGGACAGGAAACACCTTTCAAATTTTGAGGAAAAAATATTTCTTTTTTTCTTTTTGATGAATGAAGTTTTTCAAGAAAGGTGTTTTTAAAGAAGCATGGGGTTTTTTTAAAGAAAAAACAAATAATGTGTTTTAAACTAAAACCGTTCTCCAAACTCACAGTTTCAAGAGCTGCACATTTTTCAATTTCTTCTGTTTCCTTTAAAGGGAGCAACAAACGTGTAGGGATATGGGCTGAAAGAAAGGCTTTATAAGCACCTTGGAAGGATAAATGGCTCTTTGCAACCAGCACTGCTGTTTAGAATCCCTTTAAGAAAGCAGTGATTGCTCTATGGGGTAAAAGGTATCTTTTTGGAGAGAAGAGAATAGGAAGATGACATCAACTGATCTCCTGCATAGCATTTATTTTGCTGCCTGTACTTGCTTCCATCTGACATGCACATTTATTGCATTTCAGCTGACTTCTCTGAACTTTTTCAGACCTTCAGTAAGCCGGCATTACCTGAATGTTTCTTGCAGAAAGCAGGATTTTGGCAAGGCAGCGCAGGCTTAATCAATTTTCTTCTTTCAGATCAGCCTGTCTATAGAGTTCCAATTAACGTGGTTGCTTTATGATTAGTGTTTGCATTACGAGTTGCTTCTGTGCCAAGGATGCTCCCTGCTTGCTGCATGGGTTTGATGCCACACAGATCCAGAACCCACCCCCAAAGCACTGCCTGCAGCATATGCTCCTGGGTTACATTTCTGTGTCTTCTGAAGTGATGTTTAAAGAGGCAATTTAGAAACAAGGACCCAAATAATGTGTATATATTTGAAATTAAAACTGGGGGAAGAGACAGTTTTCTGGGCTGCAAGTTGAAGTAGGGGGTGGGAAATGGGGGAAAAGTCTCAGACCTGTTCTAGGAATGAAATAAAATTGACTGGTAGCTTTCCCCTTCTATGCTTCTTCCTACCTCTTATTTGATTTATTTATTTCTTTTGTAAATATTGCTCTGTGTTTTCTATAAGCTGGGTTCAGACTGAGCTGATTTCATTTTCATGGGAATGAGGATTTGCTAGTATTAGGAATCATTTCTCAATTTCTAAAGACAGACAAAACAAAGACAGATCTTCCTGGTGCTTCATGAGGGTTTAACAGTGTCTCCTCCCTCCATAAAAAAAGCAATAGAGTTGAAAATTTACAGTAGTGTTCTCCATTACAGACTGCGAAAGAGAGACAAGAAATGGTTAGTTCAGGACCAGTGGGTCGGACATTAAGTGAAAGCTCGTGGCTTTACCCTCCTTTCCCCATCTGTGACACTAAATCTGTGCCACTGGGACCATGCTGGCTCCCCTGCTCTACTCCCACTTAATTTCTGTGATCAGCCCTGAGGCAGTCACTGCAGAGATTACTAAGGAAGGAGGGAGAACAGAGATGAGGACCTTCATTCATGGGTTGTGGGTGGAGCAAGACTGGATAGAAGAGACTAAAATATTTTAGCTGCTAAGGTCCCTTCCACATGACATTTCTGTATTTAAGATAAAGCTCCAGCAATGTCTGTGCAACATCAACCTGCAGGGGCAAACCATGGTCTGTGAAAGCACAGACAAGGATATACTGACCCAAAAATGCCCTCAAGCACATACATGTGTAAATCAGCCCCAAAACACATCTTCACCTCTCATCAGCACAGAGAGCACTATGCCACAGCCAAGGCAATCTATTAATTAGCTCCTTCTCTAAAGGAAGAAGCAATAGGTTCATCTGCCCCCTCTCTGCACAAATCCAGCTCCCCAGGATAGTGTTTTTTAGCAGTTTGGGTGATTTAGGGGAAGAAGCACCATTTTCAGAAGTGATGTAGGGCATGGCTCCATGGTCTGTGCAGGTCTGAGTTCTCCCCCAGTGATGCTGGACCTGCTGCCCCAGATTTGAGGGTGTTTCTGGGTGCTGAAAGCATCTACATGGTGGGACCATACCCTAGTCATCCAAGTGTAGAGGATTTTCACCGGAGCTGGCTGCTGTGATGAACTGAGCTCAGGCCACCAACAATCCTTACACAGCATTTTCACTCTGATGTGAATTCCTTTTTCTGGTTGAACTTAAAATGGTGTTGGAAATCCATCAAACTCTGCTGGAAAAGAAGCTGTTTCTCTTGTAAGGTAGAGATGTCCCACAGAGATGTGCTGGCACAGCAGTAGGGTTCAACACCAGGGGTTGAGCTGTCAAAGACTCACAGTTTGCCTTTCTAGTGTTGAAGATGTGCCCATCCTCTATCCACTTCGGGTCCTTGTAAGAACCTCCTTCCCTTTACACCATTCAGCTTCATGTTGAGTGATTAAATCCCAGAGGATTTGTCCTCCTTTATCTCCTACTTTGCACACCCTTCTGTCCCTTTGCACTACTCTAGGCTTTCACAGGCTGTTTTCCCACCAGGGACCTCAGGACCATCCTCCTCTGACTTTCCTAGTCTTCATTGCCCTCCATCTCCCTTCATTTTTAGCCTTTGCTTTCCAGTCTCTGACCTCTGCCCCCTCTTTTCAGCTCCCTCTTTCCTCCTCTTCCTCACCCAGATCTTCCCTATGATATACTTCTTCATTTGCTGCTTTTCCAGTTCTGAGTCTACGTATTTTGAATACGCCATTTGATATTTCCTTGAGCATGAGCTTGTTCTTGTACAGAGACCTGCTCTCCATCCACCTTCCTGGGGCCACTGCTGAATTTTTTTTGGGTCTTTTGTAGCTCCCTCAGTTTTTCCCTACATGATCCACTATTTTCCCAGCACTTGCTTTCTTTGGTCACTACCAACCCCTGAACTGCTTTCACAGGAATGTTTATTCCAGCTCCAGACTCTTTCTGGACTGGCAACAGCCTCTTCACAGTCCATCACTGAGTCAGTAAAGTGATGCCAGTCTTCCCTGTATACTCTATTTTACCTTGCTTAGTATTTTGAAGTCTTTTTGCAGTTCTTCAGAAGTTTCTTCAATTTTTACCACACTCAATACTTCAATATTACCAGCAAACTCTTGCCACCCCTCTCTCCACCTATAAGCATCCATCTATGACTTTACCAGTCATAGATGGATGCTTACAGGAAGCTTAATTTTCAGAAAAAGACACTGTTCCTGCTCTTTGGGGTTGCTGTCCACTTGTTCCTTAAGGCACTTGGGGTAGGCAGCTGCTGGATTCAGGTGTCCATGAGATAATCAGTAGGTCCAGCTTTGGAACTATGCTGACCTGCCGCCTTCATGTGTGTGCTGGGAATCCCTTGCTGTGTCCCACTCCCCAGTGCCTCTCCTCTCCTATGCCCCCTTGCCCCCAGCCAAACCTTCTCTCCAAGTCTTCCGTAGCAACCCCAAGCTTCCACTGCATCTCCGTCCCCTTTTGTTACCTTTCCCACTTTTCTCCCCAGTCTTCTTCATCCCACCTTGCTCCTCAGCCCTCCCTCATCCTCTCCCAGGCCTTTTTTTCCATCCTTCTCTATTCCTCCCTTCTTTCCAGCCCTCTCCATCCCTCCTTCCTCTCCACCCCTCTTTCTTTCCCACCTTTTTTTCTTCCTCACCTCTGCCTATTTCCTTCCCCATCCTTCCCCTGTCCCATTCTTTCTCCCTTCTTCTTCCCAACCCTCCTTTCTCCCCACCCCTCTCTTCCTTTCCCACTTTCTTTCTTCCTCACCCCTGCCTTTCTTTCTTCCACATTCTTCCCCCATCCTGTTTTCCTCCCTGTCCTTTCTCCCCCCTCTAATCTCTTCCCACCTCTCCCTCCTGCCTATTCTCTATCCTTCCTCCATCCCTCTGTTTCCCAATCCCTCTATCCTGCCTTCTTTCACACCCTCATCCTTTTTCCCTCTCTACTCTTTCCACCCCTCCCTCTTCTTCCCCATCCTCCCTGCCTATCCTTCATCATTCTTCCATCCCTTCTTCCTCACCATCCCCATCCTTTATTCCTCTCTAATCTCCACTCTTCCCACCCCTCCCTCCTGCCCATCCTCCATCCTTTCTCCATCCCTCTGCTTCCCCACCCCTTCATCCCGTCCTTTTCAA